>VKOC01027467.1:0-15836 GCA_009364415.1 Spea multiplicata
AGATGTGTATAAGAAACATATATATATATATATACAATTTAGAGTTAGGTAGCTTACTTGATGCATAGTTAGCAGAGCAGTAGTGTAACACAAAATTCTGACGCCATTAGCTCTGTTATGAAGTCCTTCCCGGCATATGTATCCTCTTTTTTATTCAAAATGCTGTGATTTGGAACATGCTGTTTTACAGCTCACTTATTGTAAGAGTTGGTATGTAGCCTTAGACTTTCTGTGCAACCCACCTAACGTGACCGTGGTGTGAGTGTATGTGAGATTGGTTAAAGGCGACGGTGGTGTCTCCCTGCGCAACCGCTGTAAGGTGACCGTTGTGTGAGTGTATGTGAATCTGGTGACAGTGGTTTCTTGTGTGAGTGTATGTGAATCTGGTGACAGTGGTTTCTATTGGCACAACTAGCTTAAGGCAAATGTGATGAAGGTATTTTTCTGTGTAACCAGCCTAAACTGCATAAGGCAAACTTGGTGTGTGTATATGTCAGACAGGCTAAAGGCGACAGTGGGGTCTGTTGGCACCACCGGCCTGAGATGCAAGTGGTTTGGGTGTATGTGAAACCGGCCGAAGGCAACAGTGGTGTCTGTTAGCACAATCAGCCTAAGGCGGACGTGTTCTGGGTATATGCGAGACTGGCCGAAGGCGACAGTGGTGTCCTTGTGCGCAACCTGCTTAAGGTTACCATTGTGTGAGCATGTTTTAATTTGGCCAATGGCGACAGTGGTGTCTGTTGGCACAACTGGCCTAAGGCAGTCATGGTTTGGAAGTATGTGAGATCGGCCAAAGGCGACATTGGTATCTTTTGGCACAAAGCTGACGGTGGTTTCTGTTGGCACAACTGGACAAAGGTGAACATGGTTTGTGTGAGATTGGCCGAAGGAGATGGTGGTATCTTATGGAATCACCTGCCTAAGGTGACAGTGGTACTTGTGTATGCGATTGTGGCCGAAGGCGACGGTGTTGTCTGTTGGCACAACCGGCATAAGGTAACGGTGGTAGGGGTGTATGTGAGACTTGCCCAAAGCGACGGCAGTGTCTGCTGGCATAACCGACCTATGTTGACAGTGGTAGAGGTGTATGTGACATTGGCCGAAGGTGACTGTGGTGTCTGTTGGCACATCTACCTCAAGGCGAACTTGGTGTGGGTGTATGTGAGACTGGCCGATGGCAGATCCGGCCTAAAGTGAACATGGTTTAGATACATGTAAGATTTACCAAAGGTGACGGTGGTGTCTGTTGGCACAACAAGCATAAGGAAAACCTGATTTGTGTGAATGTGAGATTGTCCGAAGACGACAGTGTTGTGTGTTGGCACAACCAGCGTAAGGCATCAGTGGTATATGTAAGACTGGCCGAAGACGACAATTGTGTCTATTAACACATCCGTCCTAAGGCAAACGTGGTTTGGGTGTATGTGAGATTTGCCAAAGGCGACAGTGGTGTCTGTTGGCACATCTGGTCTAAGGAGACAGTGGTAGAGGTGTATTTGAGTCTGGCCTAAGACAACGATGGTGTCTGTTAACACAACCGGCCAAAGGAAAATGTGATTCGGATGCATAAACTATTGACCGAATTAGTCGGTGCTGGGTGTGTGTGGGCACATCAGGCCTATTGCGAACGTGGTTTGGGTGTATGTGACACTGGCTGAAGGTGACAGTTGGCCTATTGAGAATGTGGTTTTGGTGCAGGTGAGATTGTCCGAAGACGACAATGGTGTCTGTTGGCACATCTGGTCTAAGGAGACAGTGGTAGAGGTGTATTTGAGTCTGGCCTAAGACGACGATGGTGTCTGTTAACACAACTGGCCTAAGGAAAATGTGATTCGGATGCATGAACGATTGACCGAAGGAGCCGGTGATGTGTGTGTTGGCACATCAGGCCTGATGTGAACGTGGTTTAGGTGTATGTGACACTGGCTGAAGGCGACAGTGGTGTCTCCTGGCTAGACCGGCATAAGGCAACAGTGGTAGAAGTGTATGGAGCATGGTCGATGATGACAGCAGTGTCTGTTGCCACATGCTTCCTAAGGCTACTGTGATGTGGGTGTATGTGAGACTGGCCAAAGGCGACGGTGGTGTCTGTTGGCACATCCGGCCAACTGGCCTAAGGCGATTGAGGTGTCTGTTGGCACAACCGGCCTAAGGCGATTGCGGTGTCTGTTGGCACAACCGGCCTAAGGCGATTGCGGTGTCTGTTGGCACAAATAGGCTAAGGTGATTGTGGTGTCTGTTGGCACAAACGGCCTAAGGTGTAGTTGTATCTGAGTCTGGCCAAAGGCAACAAAAGCGTCTCTCTGTGCAACCAACCTAAAACACTGTGCAACTGGCGAGAGGGTTGTCTGCACAATTCAGGGTGTATGTGACACAGATCGGAGGTGACGGTGGTGTCTGTCTTTGCAGTCGACCTAGCTATGTGTTTCTTTGTGCTACTGACTGAAGTTGACGATGGTGAGACTGGCCAAAATTGTCTTTGAGCTTACACATTGTATTCTCCCCAAGTATCATTTGCAGGAAATCAACAGGGATCACTCAAGGCAAGGGACAGCCTACTACTGTCACCATATTTTACTGCTAAGTCCTAGACAAAATGAAGGAATGCAAAAATGTCAGCAACTGTAGAAGTTTGGAGCATACAGAGAGAATGAAATAATAATGTCAAAAATTGAAAAGTACAATTGCATTCTAAAACATTCTATATGTAATCACTCATCCTCATAATGCCCAGAGGGAAGGGCGACTCTTCAGACATGGTTCCCCAGAGGTTTCCCCCAAAAGGGTTTTTCCTCTTCTGCATGGTCCAGACGTTGCAAATATTTTTTAAATCTGCTTCAGTTAATTGAATAATAAAGTGTGTTTAGTCTCTTAGTTCTGCTTGTGTGTGTTTTTTATTTTAATATTTTTTTATGGTGACTCCCTGTGCCTCCCCTTCCATGGGGGCATAACAATCATAGTAGTAGAGGTCATAACTTTAACCCCGCCCCCACTCTAGGGAGCCCGTCAACTATTCTGACTACATGCCCGTCCATTTAAAGCCACTAGGTGCAACTAGCGTCATAAAGAGTGTAAAGATTATCCGCTCACACTTTCTCCTTGCATGCTGGACCAGTTAGACATAGCGTTTAGGGATATTGCATGCTGAATCAGTCTGCAAACAGCATGGAGAAAGAGACACAAAACACTCCTGGAGGTAAGTGGCATGTGGCTCTTTGGGGCCACTGACAAGCTGTTTAGGCACTAGGATGGCACAGATGAGCTGTTTGGGGATAAAGATGGCACAGACAAGCTATTGTAACAGACGGCACGGACAAACTGGGTACAAAGATGACAGAGCCGAGCTGCTTGGGGACATTAATAAGCTGTTTGGGGACATGTATGGCGAGGCAAGCTGGGGCAAATTTAGCACATTAAAGATGTTTGTGGACAAAGCAACAGCAAACTTTTCAGTGGCAAATATGGCACAGGCAGGCTATCTAGTGACAAAGATGGCACAACAAGCTGTTTGGGGCTGTAATAAAAATATAGGGCCAATACAAACTTCGTATCAGGAACAACACATATGTGCGTCAAAAATAGATGCAAACAAAGGTAAAACATTTAATACGAACAAAAATAGAAGAAGAATATAAAAAGTAGATAACAAAAATAATACAAGTCTCACAAAACCTTGGAGAGGAATTTAGTTCATGACATCTGTCCTATGCATTCCTGAGGATGGAGGGAGCATTCGGGACATGAAGAGCCCGTGGATGGCAAGTACATCTTCCCTCAACCTCCTCTTCCCATGCCTCTCTCATGTCTTACAAATGCCTAGCTTATATACGGTTTGGATAATGATGTCAGTCTATTGGTCTTCACCTAATTGGGTGTTCAAACATCTTACTAAGGTCTTTACACGTCTAAACCCTATTTTAGGTGGTCACTGTAAGCATACTGTAATGCAACTATACCATGCATTAACAAGTTACTATCCTATCTATAGAATGCCTGTTCAGCAAATCCTTCATTCCATATTTAAGGTCAAGGAAACCCTGAAGCCTATTAATATATCTTAATTATCATTTATTTATGACATATCTTTGACTATTGCCTATACCAATAATTATATATGGTCCTTTTATAAACTCGAGTGACCTGCACAGAGCCCTAACCCACTGAACACCTTTGGGATAAATGTGAATGCTGATTGCAAGCCAGACCATCACGTCCAACATCAGTGAATGGCCACAAATTCCTACAGACACACTCTAAAAACCTTGCCAGACGAAGTGTGTGGGGTTTTAGAATTAAGTGTCAGTGGGGAAGTGTCAGTGTAAAGCACTCACTGTGTGTGTGTCAGCGTACAGTGTTTTTAGTGTTATGTATATGTTAGTGTACAAAGTGATGTACGGTGGAGGGTGTCAGTATACTTCTTTACTGCTCGATCCTGCTAGGTTTTTAAAAAATTGCCATTTATGTAAAAAAAAAACAATGAGGACACAAGAGAAGGGTATCTAGGGTGTCATTTGGTCTAGGACCAGCACAAAGTTGGTGTATCCTTCAGTGATTCCTCTCCATCTGTTAAGTTACTGTCCGTCTTTCAAAGAAGCATGTGGCGGAAAAGTGCCTGTGTGTCCCCAGGTATACCTGTCTGCTAAATCATCTTATTAATATGCAATCAAACTATTAACAGTGCACAAGACTGGGCAATTCATTTTTAAATACATTGGGGTATGAAAACACCGGGTATAATTCTCTAAATTGTTTAGTCTCCAAAACAGTGGTCTTTATCATGGGTTTGATTGTTTTGCATTAGATTAAAGCTTAAGGCAATGTCTTTGTGGATGGCTGAAAGAGAAATACAATCCCAGCACATAAGCTGTAGCAACTGGGCAAATCCGTGTTTTTCATAACTATTATTTTCAAACAAAATCTTTAAAAACATTTAGTATTTGTTTAAGGTCACAGCACATCTTTAGGTCCAAATATTGTGCAGCAGCTTATGGTTATAAGAGAACGGAAAAGTAATAACTCAACTAAGTTGTAAAGTTGTAAATACTGATATGTTTATTCATCTGCCCGGCACATTTATTTTACTGTATATGACCTCTGTATGTTACATGATCATCAAGCCTGTTGTATCCTCCATGAGGCAGACAAGGCAACTGCCTTGGGCGGCACATTTCAGGAGGGCAGCAAAAAACGCCGCCCCAAATGCCCATTGAACGCCCCCCACGGCAGTTACCACTTCCCAGATTTCTTGTATCGGACCCAAGTTTCCCCTATGCTTGAGACTGGTAACCTACCTAGTTTATGTGCATACCCTTAACAATATGTTAAGTAAGTATCATAGTAGCTCATAAACTGCAACTGATTACGGTAGTTTGCTTGCCTCTATTAAGCTACAGAAGAAAATAGAAAACCTTGCCTGAGGGGTGAAAGAAGGTGTTACGTATGTGCTACTACAAAACCAGATTTATAAATATATAGTAAAAATAAGAAAATGCTAAAACATATAATTCTTATTGTTAAAACTGTATATATTGTTTCAGTATATATTATGAAATGTTTAATTATTCATGGGTACCTCCCATTAAGGGAAGGATTGTATTTCATCATATTTTTCAGAGAATAATTACAGAATGATAATCACTATAAAATGTCTACCACTAAGTGGCTTCAACATACAGTATGCTTAGGCACTTTATGATCACAATTGAGAAACACAGAAAATTCAAAATAAATTAATCTTGAGCAACATTACAAAAAATTTAGATCTTAATAAAAAATGACCTGTTATATGAGATGAAACTATATTGTCACATGAACTGTCAATAAACTTGCTATAAAAGATCAAACAATATGTTTTAAAATTGAAAAAAGGAAAACACAAAAATGTTCAATTGTGGGAAATGTGCCATTTTGAGCGGGTTTGCTTGAATCATGGAACACTGTGACAATCTCTCAAAGGAGAGATCATTACGAGCATATACAAACACCCTTCTTTTCAATACTGTTTTATCGCTTCTGAAGAAAATTCCTTTGTTTATGTTTAACTTGGATTTAGTTTTGTAGAATCCCTTGTATAAAAATATGTATGAAATGCTGTTGTATAATATGTGTTATTACATTTAGTCCCTTCTGTGACCTGGCTGCCGGTTAGAGTTGACTTACAAATAACTCAAGGTATTTCCAATTTCAAAACACTAGAACCTTTGCTGACTGTACTAGTGTAGTTAATAAAGAGATTTAGCAGGGAACAGAAAAAATAACTAAGGGAAAAAAGGTACAAAACATGCTATTGAAATCTTTCTTTTTCAGTATATTTATTTACTATTTCTTCACCAATTTATGTTTGCTTTATGTTAATTTTGTTACTTCAACATGCAAAGGTAACATCTAATTTTAAGATTTAACTTTGTATTTGATGAAGCAGTGTAAAACTGTGTTGATCTAACATTCTTATTTTCCAGATGAATTGTCCTCCCCATATAAACTGTGTTTTTGCTGAGATTATAAAAAATGTGAACAAAAATAGACCTTTCAATTCATCTGGGACATTCTAAGGAACAATAATAGAAAATGTTTAGATGGTTAAAAAAATAATCATGACTCTCTTTCAATGAATGCTACAACTTCACTGGATAATTCTCATTTGTAATATTTCTATGCACTGTTGCAGTTTTCTGCACTTCCATTAAGTATCTTATTTCCACATGCTATTTATTCAGTGGTGACCTTTGTAATAAACCTCTTAAAATGAGAAATGCATCTTCCATTGAAATTGGACTGGTACTATTATATCATCGAAACACTTCAGTTCTCATGTTTAGAGATTTTAAAGCGACATAAAGTCATTTTGATAGCATTCTCTTATTAGTTTTCTAGTCATGCGAAAAGAGTGGGAATATCAGTAGATTTTGGAAGTATCTCCTAGAGAGGATAATTACAGCTCTGAAACATTCAACAAGGGTAGGATTTGAATATTTATTTGAATATTTAACTCCTTAGATTAAATTTCAGGAGCAAAATATTTGATCAGTTATTATTTAGATGTTAAACAAATATTGATATATTTACAGCAAGTGAGGGCAGGAAACAAGAAACATAGAAGGTTATGGGCAAAAAAATTACGTCACATTAAACATCAGTTTTCAAAATGCTCAAAATCCCCTTTTCATTATGAAACCTAATTGTTATAGGTATGTGTCATCTGCGCCTTTCTTGAACTAGCCCTCACATTCTGCTCTGCTTGAGAAACAATCATTACTAATTTGGCTGCATGTCCAAAACCCTCCTCTTATCCTTCTCACTTACCCAGTTACACTTAATAATATAAAATAATTTTTAAATTCACCTTAAAACTGAGAATGAAAATGACAATGGTTTATTTGCAAAATGTAGAATATGTAGGGAAAGTGGTGATTTTCAGTAGTAACCCAGTTCATTTTAGAGGCCATCAATAAGGGTTTGTGGTTTTAAAGGCTATTGTATTGCCTGTTCCATGGCTACACTTTACATGTGTTCATTAGTTAGCATCAGACTGTGTTCATTAGTTGGCCTAATGTGCACCGTAAATCCATGATGAATGATGAAAAATCACGTGGCATGGTACATTTGTTTTAGAAACCCACACAAATGTATAAGAAAAGTGCTTTATATTTTTTATATTTGACATGAAGTTTGCAATTCACTTGGTAATACAAAAAAGGTGCCCTTTATATTAACATATATATATATATATATATATATATATATATATATATATATATATATATATGTGTGTGTGTGTCAGATGAGTGAAATATAAAAACAACAGGATAATTTGTGTATTATGTGTAATGATTCATATCCGTAACAGTTGGGTCAAGTAAATTATATGGGTGAGTTTAGATTTGCACATTCCTTAAGTTTCTCAACTGAGGCAAAGACATCATATTTTAGGTGAACTTGATGAGTTTCAAATTTGAGTTTAGCCAGGAGGCTGGGTGAATCTTTTTGCACTGTATGGAAGATGACTTGTATGATCTGAGAATTATTCCGCTTATAGAACCTTATTTTTTAAAATTAAAGTTTAGCTTCAATGTATACTGTATTAACCTTAGAGGATAATCTTAGCTGCCCCAAAAAACACGGTAGAGACGTAACAGGCATGAGATTAATTAGTGGGCTCAAATCAGAACAAAAAACACATTAATTGATATAGCAAAGAACATCGTGTATATAAAATGTGTTGACAAACATTTACAAAAAAAGAAAATTGTCATTAAAAATATATACCTATTAAGTCTTAAGCGAGGAGCTGTGTAATGTCAATATCTGGAGTTTATTATCACAAGTGGACACCGGAAAAAATGTAGTTTTGAAGATAAATTATATTAAAATCTGGAGAGAACACTCTGGTGCCATATACTGATAAGAAATTGCCTCAGGGACATTCTCTATACCAAGATGATTATACTAAGTATTTCTCATCTGCTGTCATTCTACAGAAGAAATTCATAAATTGGGAATAAATTCCTCCAGAGAGGGTGTATTTCTCTTCTGTTGTTTTCTTCTGTCTACTGTACATACTATAAATATTAAGGAATGCATAATTCAGGGGAGTACTGGGAAGTAGTAAGTACATCTCCTAAGCATAGACACCCGGTGAATATTACTGTCATTACTATATATTTGGTTAGTGTCTCTTTGGCTGCATCTCAGACATTGCTCTTCCATCTGTCTCTGCCACGCTGTCTATATGGTTACTGCATTCCTGTTATCTAAAAGCTATCACTGACCAAGTTAGACTTCAGTAATAATATGTATATATGTATGAAATGCAGTTTATTTTTAGAAAAAGTAAAGCTCGACAAAATGGATATAGTAATGAAAAAAAGAGGAGATGTGTCCTTGTACTATTCCCTATTGTGAATTATTTATTTGTGAAACAACGGAAACAATCAACAGTTGAAAGAAACCAAATCTATATTCCATATATACACACAAACTACTCTTTTAACAACTCTCTAAGAAATATGCATTCGATTTTGTTCCTTAGCATTATGTGCTGCATAAAAAAAAAATTCTGAAGGTCTTCTTTCATAACTATTTTGGTCTGGTAAATACGATATAGAATGTTGAACAAAAAACTTTAATTAATTCATACCCATGCTTATGTACTATACAAAAATATCTGCAACCTATCCTAGGAGTGGATTTAGTTAAAAAGACAATGTTTCCAATCTGGGTGCTGGGCAGGTCCCGTGGATGCAATCTGGGTGCCAGGCCTGGCTTTTGAGGTGTGCAAATGTTTGCAATTTAGGGTTTTGCATGCATAATTTGATCAATACCTTCAATACTGAGCTTGCTTGTGATATCTGCAATGCTATGTTTCCATGTGCTTTTTATTCTATACCTGCAAATACACATACCTGCAAATGTGTTGTTTATTTGATCTATACCTGAACTAAATGAAAGAGGAAAATAGACGTGTGGTACAATGAAGGAGGGGACACAGTGACTCTGTGGGGTGATCACAAGGAGGCGGCACCACGGGGGGTGGTCTGCACAGGGCACCTTTAAAACATGGATGTAGGAACCCCTAAAAATCTGGGGGGGTAGCAATTTTTCCCCATCAGATATCCCCTTCTTTCTTCCCATAAACTCAATATCCCCTACCCCACTTTCTCCCCATATCTTTTTTTGCAAACAAGTACAATAATATATACCTTGAAACACTGGTAAAAATAATGTTCGTTTAATACATTAAATATAGGTAAAAAAATGCTTATAATTGTAACAATTTTTTTTTTAAAATATTAAAAAATTGGCCCCTAGGTAAGCATTTCCTTGGGCTCTGCTTCATGCTCCCTAGCCTGCAATCACTCTCCCTGCTCCCACAACAAAAAAAAATATTGGCCACATTGACTACAGATTAGGGGTTGACTGTGAGAGTCAGTGCAGTCTTTCCTCCTTCTGACCCTATTGTGACATTGACATATTATTATCTTTTATTTATATAGCGCCAACAGTTTACACAGCGCTTAATACAATACATATATTCAAGGGGTATGACAAGACAAGAATTGACAAACTAAGACAAACCGATACATTAGGTGGAGAGAGCCCTGCTTGCAAGCTTACAATCTTGAGGGAATGGGGTGACAAACATAAGGCATAGCGAAAGGTTGAGAGATAGTGTGGGGGTATAAGGCACAGAGAAAGGGTGAGAGGTAGTGTGGTGGTTGTATCAATGACAAGGAAGTTCTAGCAGCTTAGATGGTATGCTTCTTAGAAGAAGTGGGTTTTGAGATGTTTCTTGACTGTTGGGACAGAGGGTGAATGCTGAAGGTTCGTTGGGAGTAGATTCCAGAGATGTCCTCTCATTCACTAATGCACACCTCTCTTTTCCTTCCTCTCTGTAGTTCGGGTCTAGATCAAATAAACAACACATATAAACAGCACTTGCATGTATAGATCAACTGAATAAGACATACAAACCTATATTTGCACATATACATAAATAATGTAAGGAAACATAGCATAGCAGGTATAGGTCAACAAAATAACACACAAACCCAACTTTGCAGGTATAGATAAACTGAAAATCACATGTAAACTCAGCATTAAAGTTATAGATAAAACCCACTAAATTACAGGCACAGATCACAGGTTGCACATCGCAAAGGCAAGCCCTAGCATCCACATTGCCCACATTGAACCTCACCAGCACCCAGATTACACAAACAGATTACAGTCCAGAGTGAGCCAAGTTTGTCCCCAAACAGCCCAGCTTGAGCCATCATTGTCCCCAAGCAGCCCGCCCTGTGCCATCTTTGTCCCATAAACACCCTGTCTGTGCCATCTTGGTCCCCAAGACTCAAACACCCATTCTAAAGAATCCTTCCTCAGATCCCATCTGTTTGACTAACTACCGCCCTATCTCTCTGCTTCCTTTTACCTCTAAGCTGCTTGAACGGATTGTGTACAATCGCCTTACTAACTTCCTCTCCTCTAATTCCCTCCTTGACCCTCTATAGTCTGGTTTCAAACCCCTTCACTCTACTGAAACAGCTCTAACAAAAGTCTCCAATGACTTGCTCTCTGCCAAAGCAAAAGGTCACTTCTCTATTCTAATACTACTGGATCTCTCTGCTGCTTTTGATACTGTTGATCACCACCTTCTTCTAGACTCACTTGCTTCTATAGGCATTCGGGATACAGCTCTCTCCTGGATCTCCTCATATCTGTCTAACTGTTCCTTCTCTGTCAACTTCTCTGGCAAGACATCATCGCCCCTTCCACTTTGTTGGTGTCCCCCAAGGTTCAGTCCTTGGCCCTCTGCTCTTCTCTCTTTATACTTCATCTCTTGGCAAACTAATCAACTCATTTGGCCTCCAGTATCATCTATATGCAGATGATACCCAAATCTACTTGTCTTCTCCTGATCTCTCTCCATCTCTCATGTCCCGTACTACCAATTGCCTTCTGCTATTTCTTCATGGATGTCACAACGTTACCTGAAACTTAATCTTACTAAAACTGAACTCATTATCTTTTCTCCCTCCATCTCCACTGCACTCCCTGAATTCTCACCATTAACAACACGGATATCTCTCCTACTAACCAGGCCCGATGCCTTGGGGTCATCTTTGACTCTAACCTTCCCTTCATCCCTCACATTCAGTCCCTCGCCAGATCTTGCCGCGTGCACCTAAAAAACATCTCCTGTATCTGCCCATTCCTCACCCAATAATCCACAAAAACTCTGGTTCATTCACTTATCATATCCCGTCTTGACTACTGCAATACTTTTCTGGTTGGCACTCCACCAGAGTCTATCCTAAATGCCGCTGCTAGGCTTATCTTCCTTGCACGTCGCTCCTCTTCTGCTCCCCCCCTCTGTGAAACCCTCCACTGGTTCCCAATTACCTTTAGAATTAAATTTAAAATCCTGGTACTGACATAAGGCCATCCATAATACTGTTCCTCCATACATTTCTGACCTCATTAGCAAATACTCTCCTACTCGATCCCTACGTTCTTCCCATGGGCTCACTTATCGCCTCTTCCTTTTCCCGTCTACAAGATTTCACTCGAGCTGCCCCATATCTCTGGAATCTACTCCCAAGGAACCTTCAGCATTCACCCTCCCTCCCGACATTCAAGAAACGCACTTCTTCAGATAAGAATACCATCTTAGCTGCTAGAACTTCCGTGTCATTGATACAACCACCACACTACCTCTCACCCTTTCTCTGTACCTTATGTTTGTCACCCCATTTCCCTCGAGATTGTAAGCTTGCAAACAGGGCTCTCTCCAACGAATGTATCGGTTTGTCTTAGTCTGTCAATTCTTGTCTTGTCATATCCCTTGAATGTATGTATTGTATAAAGCACTGCGTAAATTGTTGGCGCTATATAAATAAAAGATAATAATAATAATAAAAATAATTGTGCCATCTTTGCCTTTCCCTAAATCACATCCACACATGAATTCATTCTCTCACTCATTTACACAATTCATCCACACATTAATTCATTCTTTCACTCATTCACACAATTCTTCCACACAGTAATTCTCTCATTTTTTCAATATTCTTACTATCCCCTTTCTTACTATCTATCTATCACCCCTTTCTCCCTATCTACCCCTCTCCCCCTTTTCACTATCTACCCCATCTCACTATCTACCCCCTCTTTGTAGTTCACTCACCTTGCCGAAGTGCTGCGAAGGAAGAGCATGGCCTCTGTCTCGCTGCTCTGCCATGGTGTGTGTGGCTTTACTGCTGAGCTCCGGGGTATGATGTCATATTCCAGCACTCAGTGTTGCCTTGCGCTCCCACCACCACAGGGGTTTAAAAGGCATACAGTGGGGCAAAAAAGTATTTCGTCAGCCACCAATTGTGCAAGTTCTTCCACTTAAAAAGATGAGAGATGCCTGTAATTTTCACCATAGGTACACTTCAACTATGAGAGACAGAATGGGGGGAAAGAATACAGGAAATCACATTGTAGGATTTCTAATGAATTCATTGGTAAATTCCTCTGTAAAATAAGTATTTGGTCACCTACAAACAAGCAAGATATCTGGCTCTCACAGACCTGTAACATCTTCTTTAAGAGTCTCCTCTGTCCTCCACTCGTTACCTGTATTAATGGCACCTGTTTTAACTTGTTATCAGTATAAAAGACACCTGTCACAACCTCAAACAGTCACACTTCAAATCCCACTATGGCAAAGACCAAAGAGCTGTCAAAGGACACCAGGAAGAAAATTGTAGACCTGCTCCAGGCTGGGAAGACTGAATCTGCAATAGGCAAGCAGCTTGGTGTGAAGAAATCAACAGTGGGAGCAATTATTCGAAAATGGAAGACATACAGGACCACTGATAATCTCCCTCGATCTGGGATCACAAGAACGGTGAACAAAAATCCCAGAAGCACACGGGGGACCTAGTGAATGACCTGCAGAGAGCTGGGACCAAAGTAACAAAGGCTACCATCAGTAACACACTACGCCGCAGTAGTGCCAGACGTGTCCCCCTGCTTAAGCCAGTACATGTCCGGGCCTGTCTGAAGTTTGCTAGAGAGCATTTGGATGATCCAGAAGAGGATTGGGCAAATGTCATATGGTCAGATGAAACCAAGGTAGAACTTTTTGGTAGAAACTCAACTCGTCGTGTTTGGAGGAGAAAGAATGCTGAGTTGCATCCAAAGAACACCATACCTACGGTGAAGCATGGGGGTGGAAACATCATGCTTTGGGGCTGTTTTTCTGCAAAGGGACCAGGACGACTGATCCGTGTAAAGGAAAGAATGAATGGGGCCATGTATCGTGAGATTTTGAGTGAAAACCTCCTTCCATCAGCAAGGGCATTGAAGATGAAACGTGGCTGGGTCTTTCAGCATGACAGTGATCCCAAACACACCGCCCGGGCAACGAAGGAGTGACTTTGTAAGAAGCATTTCAAGGTCCTGGAGTGGCCTAGCCAGTCTCCAGATCTCAACCCCATAGAAAACCTTTGGAGGGAATTGAAAGTCCGTGTTGCCCAGCAACAGCGCCAAAACATCACTGCTCTAGAGGAGATCTGCATGGAGGAATGGTCCAAAATACCAGCAACAGTGTGTGAAAACCTTGTTAAGACTTACAGAAAAAGTTTGACCTCTGTCATTGCCAACAAAGGGTATATAACAAAGTATTGATATGAACATTTGTTATTGACCAAATACTTATTTTCCACCATAATTTGCAAATTCATTTTTTAAAAATTAGACAATGTGATTTATGGACTTTGTTGTCTCATTCTGTCTCTGTCACGGAACCGGGTCCATACGGATGACTGAAAGGACCCAGCGCGCCCAAAGAGTTTGTGCAGAAGTTACGGTGCAATAGCAGAGTTGGACAGGGCCTGATTGCAGGTTGACCACACTCACCCAGGTATTGAGCACCTAGGGTTGTGCAGCCACATACCAGTGCCCTGACATAGCAGCAGATGCAATCCAAAAAGAAACAAAGTGATATGCTGCAGGCACCCTGGAGCAGGCATGAAACATATCACTAGAATCACGTGCAGGATACTGCAGGCTGAGAGTATGGAAGCTAAGCAAAGGATATAGCAGAAACACAACAAGCAATGGGGACAGAGCGAGCAAGAGACAGATAAACCAAGCAAGAAACATAACCAGACAAGACATGCATAATACAGGACACAACAGGGAACAAAACAAGACAACCCGCTGCCGGGGGGGTTACAAGACAGGACACCCCGCAGCCGGGGGATACAAGACAGGACACCCCGCTGCCGGGGATACAGGTTACATCAGACTGACACACAAATACAGAAACTAGCCTAGGACTGTATGATAACTATTGGAGATTCCGTCACATCTTATGGCCATAGTATACTTAGCCCACCACTACGCCAAAGTACTCCAATGAAGGTGGGTCCTAAAGTTAGTCCCTGCTGAGAAAGGTATGAAACAAACCAAACATGAAATCCAAACACATAACACTGAGACACGTACCTTTAGACTGCAGACTGAGACAAACAGAACACACGGTAGGGGCACACCTTATAAAGGAAACAGAGCTGAAGCAGAAGCAAGGAATGGAAGATCAGAACAGAGCAAAAGGAAATCCAGGAATGGATTAAAACAAAACAGAAAAACTGAAGCAAGATAGATATACAGCTCCGCAGCCTGGGTAGAACGTGACAGTCTCTCATAGTTCAAGTGTACCTATGGTGAAAATTATAGGCCTCTCTCATCTTTTTAAGTGGGAGAACTTGCACAATTGGTGGCTGACTAAATACTTTTTTGCCCCACTGTAGTTAACACCTTGGCAACAATCGATGTGCCAGGCATGTCATGGAAATGCATCCACTTAAAGACATTTGATGTCCTTGGCACGTCATGAGGGCCTGTGGAAGTTAAAGTGTCTTGGTATATTAGTGTGTGTGCATGTTACTGCTGAGTGCCTGGTTGTGTTGGTCGGAGTGATTGGATGGGTTAGTGTGAGCCTCTGGATGAGTATGTTAGTGTGCTTGTGTGTCTGTTAGTGTCCAGGTGTGTCTGCATATGTTAGTGTGGGGGAATGTTAGAGTCTGTATCTGTGTTCATGTGTAGCAAACTTGAGCCACCTTGATAAAGACCCTGAAACTATAACCAGACATGAAGAGGAAAACCAGACATGAGGCGTCTCAGACAACTAACCTCTTTTATGACCAGACATGACCAGTCTGAGACTATTAAATCGCTTTATAACCAGACATGAGGCGTCTCAGACAACTAACCTCTTTTATGACCAGACATGACCAGTCTGAGACTATTAAATCGCTTTATAACCAGACATGAGGCGTCTCAGA
>VKOC01027468.1:0-22841 GCA_009364415.1 Spea multiplicata
CCCGGCGACAACAATGTTCTCTACGTGTTTATGGATCCATATTATAGTCTGTAAGATAACATAAAAAGGTACTCAAAGAACTTATTCTGGCTAAATTTGGAACTGTTGGTTTCTGAATGCTGGTGAAAGAGACCAGACAAACTCTACAGATTTCACGGTTGTGTAAATTGGAGATTACTGATCTCAAATACGTTTCAGCTACACAAACAGAAGCAAAATCTTCATTATCTTTATTATTAGGCACCCTAAATATGTGACAAGTTACCTCGGTCTTGGTTTAAACCCTTTTAGGTGGGATTGTGTAGGACTGTTTGAGGATCACGCTAAATGGCATCTCAGACTCTTCCACGATAATTCCTTCAGAATAAAACGCTGCTCCTCATCTAGAACTTCTGATGCAACCATTTGCAATGTATGTTATGTTTCATTGGTTCAGTAGAAATAATTATTTGAAAAACAGTCCTTGTGTACAAACCATTAAATATATTGATACTTACATTAACAATGATATGTGATTAAATACTTCTCTTTAATAATATGTAAACCAGTAGGAGTGTTTTTTCAGGATCTTAAAAAAATACTTCCTTTACTACATATTTGTAAATGGTTTAAGTGCTCTGTTGTGTTCGCTAGCAGCTGTAGTACCCTTTATCACCTTTTATCTAGCTCTTTTCTGCTTTATGAGGGCATTGTAATATCAATACATTAAAAGAGATTCATTTTCTTTGCCTATAACTGTTTGCCGGACTCAGGTTACAAGTCTAGCAGTGTCACCCGCCTTTCAGGCCAGATTAATCCTTTGCCGCCATCTCCAAAAGCTGTTAATATCAGAGTCATCATTAAGCCCCGAGAAGCCATTTCCATTTCTTTTTTCCTCTGTACCATTGAACTGTCAGTGCAGAAATCTGTCACCAGTAATAAAATACTCCTTTATTCAAATGCTTTGCCCTAGATTTACAAGAACACATAAAACTTTTACAAACAATATATATTATAATAAAGACTATGGGGAGAAAAAGAATGATTCCGAAGCACACAGAAGGCGGCTTACAGCTGTACGGTAGCAGTCATATGCTAGTTTGTATATGCTACAGTATATTTAATATTCCCTGTTTGTGCATACAAATGTTGTATTTATGTACACCATTTTGTGTCTGTGATTCTTTATTACATAGCAATAGAGATAAATAATAGACTTGTGCATGGCAAGCATAATCGATACGATGAAATTTTGTTTGCTGGCGGTTCAGCTCGGACAAAATGTCCATTTTGTTATCGCCGCATTACTTTTTTAAGAATTTCGATACTTAAATGACATTTGGGGGGCGTTCCCAAAGGGGGAGGCCCTGACATTTTCTGGATTCACCTGTCACCTACAGCAGGACCATCTAGGCACATGCAGTCCCTTGGAGTAGGACTGAATTTCTCCAATATTATAGAAATTTAAAGAATAGGTTCCTCAGAGTAAAGACGGTGAAAGAGGAGCAGCAAGAGTAGAACACTCCTGGGTGGGCAGGCAGGCACTAGCAGATGATAGGCACATGCAGCCCATGGAAGAGGAGGACTAAATTTCCACAATATTATATATTAAATATATATATATTTGTCACCAATATTTATTTAGCAATAAAGAATTATATATGATATGATAGAAAGATTACCAAAAAAATTGACTGGTAGTGTAAATGGTCAACTACTCAGGAACAGGAACTAAAAGACACAGTGAAAGTCACACTGTACTCAAGCTCAGTAGAATGCTTTGTTTACGCTAATATTTATCAGTGAAGATGAAGAATAATATTGGATAAGACAGAAAGATAATACATAATATTTTGTGTCGTCCACAAATTAGAAATGTGGCTAGTAAATTGACTACTGTCTTAATGAACTAAACTCTGCTCATAAACAGTATTAAATTAACAACTAAAACACACAGTATTTTTGTGTTGACCAAAACTAGAGGTTTGGCCCTAAATAAATTAGGAAGAAACATCTAATACAGTCCCAATTTTGGGTCTCTGTCCCGCCTATCCCTTCCTCTGTCCCGCTTTGCAGGGCCCTTCATTCCTCTTGTATCTGTATGTCAATTGCTGTATTGTACTTGTCGTTGTCTGTAACATTTTCATCTTTGTACAGCGCTGCAGAATCTGTCGGCGCTTTATAAATAAAGTATAATAATAATAATCTAAAGATCTCCTTTGGGATTCGTGGGACCCGGGCACTTGCAGATGCTACATGGCTGCTTGGATTCTCTGGTGTGATTGGTGTTTGGAACAGGACTGCAATCATATTCCATTTTCTGTCCTACAGATTTTCTCTGGGTAGATCTTTTCGGTTACTGGGCTAGGTCAGCCATTTAGGCCACTCATGTTCCCAGTGGGACAGCATCCCCTTGTCTGCCGATTGCTTAGGGGCATTAAACTGGCAAGGCCACCTAAACCACCCAAAGTATCCCTTTTTATGGGATGTGGATTTCATTTTGAGGTTTCTGGTCGGGTGGCCTGAGAATGGCCTTTTGACTCTGTTATCTTTGGTCTCGTTTTGACGGGTATATGACGTCAGGGCATTTGATGGATTTTTTTATACTGGAGGGTGTCACCGTTTTTATTTCTCGTAGAACTAAGTATGCGTCTACTTCAGTATACTATCCTTTCTTTTGGCGGTTCCCGAAATTGGGTGTGGTTACAGTATTTCAGTGATATGTGGAGGTTATGTCTCCCTTAAGGGCGCCCAGAGCAAGTCAGCTGTTGGTTTCTTATGTCCAACCCCATAAGCCAGTGTCTACTACCACCTTGGCTCACTGGATTTGATGGCTTCTGACTTTATCGGGAGTTGACTCTGTTGGGGCTCATTCTGTTCGAGGAGAGGCAGCTTTTCTTGCTGGGGCCTCATTATCTGACATTCTGAGATCCGCTGATTGGTCACGTGAGGAGACTTTCCATACCTTTTTTTCTTCCTATGCTTTATTAGCGGAGCGTTAAAACAGCAGAATATGAAGCTCCCTGTCATGTGGTAAAATTGAAGATTATGCCAGCTTTAGTTTACATATAATCTTAATTTTAATAATGACAGGAGGCACATATTTTCCCTCCCTGCTTTATTCCTGATATTAGTTTGTTTTATTTTTTTCATATTTCTGAATTGTCTATGAGTTTGGCGTAAGTGCATTAGTTATGATAACTAATTTATTTGATAGGTTTCTTAGATACGATATAGGATTAGAGTACTTCCATATCTGATATTTACATTTGTGGTTCACAATTACTAACCACCTTTTTTGTTCCCAGCTTGATTTTATTGTCCTGTGAAGGAGTCCAGGATTCTGATGAGTTTCCCGCCGTGGAATGGTTTGTGTTCTTATCAAAGAAGTTCGAGTTCATAGAAACAAGTTTTCTCCCGTTCCAGTTTCTCAGAGGTTAAAGGTTCCAAGTAGTCGATTTGATGCAAACGATATTCGTTTGTTTTTCTGGATGTCTGGTCTGTTCCAGCACAAAGAAAAAGGAACCGTGGCTTGGAACATGGACTTATACAGACTGAGACTGTTTGATTTAAAAGTTTAACTCTTTTAGTGCTGCTGTTTGAAGTATAGTAAAGAGAGATAAGCAAAATATGTGCCTCCTGTCATTATGAAAATTAATATTATATGGACACTAAAGCTAGCACAATCTTCATTTTTTATCAATCAAAAATGTTATAAAGACAAGAAATATGTCTTTGCACTGAGCCATATTAAACATCTGGAAAGCTCAATAGAACATGCATTTGTACATCAGTAATGTCATCTGTTGTCTCATATGGATATATAGTCCTGCTTCTCTAAACAGAAAGCTGTAGGCAGGATAAACTGTATGTGTTGTATTACAAGCCATGAGTCAGTGACGCACATGTGTCATATCACAAATGAGGTCACCGAGTACATGGGGATCACTGCATTGTAAGTCAAGAGAGCTCTGTCATCACAGCCTGAAAACTTAGGTTTTGCAATGCTTTGCAGTTCTCTAAGAGGCTATTCTGGTGGCTTGACAAATAATAAACCTGATTTGAAATGGATCCTCTAGCCGTAATGGATTAATTTCCTAGACTCTGTCTCCTACAAGTACATATGAGCAGTAAAGGAGGGGGGTGTAACTCAATTCTAGCACAAAGTGAAGTGAAGGGCATAACTCACTCCTCAGCTTCCAGCTTAACCTAGCTACAATGTTTATGGTACTTTAAACATTCACAGTACCGTGCACTGAAAAACTATTTATCCCTAGTTTTGTATATTCGTCACACTTAAATGTTTGAGATCATCAAATTAATTATAATATTAGACAAAGATAACCCGAGCAAACAAAAAATGCAGTTTTTAAATTATGATTTCATGTATAGTAGGAAGAAAGCTATCCAACCCTACCTAGCCCTAAATAAACCAATAAACCCAATTTAATAGATAATTGGGTTAAATTTCACTAGACACACCTATGCATGATTGGATTTAACAGGGCTGGCAGTAAAGCCATGTCTAAGGCTCTGGGACTCCAGTGAACCACAGTGAGATAAATTACCTACAAATGGGAAAAACTTGAAACTTGATGAACCTTCCCAGGAGTGAGCGGCCAACCAAAATTCCTCCCATGAACCCCGACTAAGAGGTGCCTCAGTTAAGGTCATCCATGGGCGAGTTACAAGGTGAAAACCACTGCTGACCAAAAAGAAAACAAAGACTTGTATCACATTTGCCAAAAAAAGATCTTGATGACCCCCAAGACTTCTGGGATAATATCATGTGGACTTTTTGAAAGACATAGGTCCTGTTACTTCTGGGTTAAAGTTAACACAGCATTCCACAATAAGAACAATAAGAACATGGTAATGTGATAGTCTTGATCTGTTTTGCTGCTCATGGATCTGATTGACTTGCTATAATTGATTCTTGCTGAAATTCTGCTCTCTACCAGAAAATCCTGAAGTAGATTGTCCGCGCATCAGTTCATGACCTAAAGCTCAAGCACAATTGAGTTATGCAACAGGAACATGCTCCGAAGCACATAAGCAAATCCACCTCTGAATGGCTCAAAACAAACAAGACTTTGGAGTGGCCTAGTCAGTTATTGCAAAAGTTTGATTGCAATTGCCTTTTATTGTTCTCCCATGTACACAATTAAAGTTGTGTACATGGGAGAACAATAAAAAGTAATTGTTCAGGACTTCATTTTTCTTCATAGTAACATAAACTGAGAATTTGATCATTGGCTGACTGCCCTAGCTGTATTGATTAGCCATAAGATCTTAAGAGGCAGATTGGAAAAACCAGTGTGTCCATATATTTACATTGAAGGGGGAGATACAGACAATGCGATAACATCTGTGACACCCTCTGTGTCTTTTTATTACCAGTTTAGCTGAAGCTTCATTTCACCAGCCCTGTAAATAACTGGCTCAGTTTAATGGACGTATACTTAAGGATACTTAACACAAGCTTTATTTGCTCTAGAAGGCTACATTTCCTATGTATGCAAAAAACACACTATTGTGTTGCACATTTTTTTCCGGGGATTCTTTTTTTTTAGCAGAGACAAAAACAAAAGACAGAAAAAATAACAGTAAAATTAAGTGCTGAATATGTCTGGATAACAAGTGAAGTTATGGGTCCACTGTGTGATCCGCCGAAATCCTTGATGTATGTGAAGTAGTAGAAACAATTTCAACTAATTCTACTTGTGTTAGTTCTGACAAAATTTTATTCACTGTCTCAATGATGTATTAAAGCATTTTTAGCTGCCCAAAGCCCATGCTGGACAACAGGTAAGTCAGTTACTATCCAGTTACTATCCAGTCCAGACTCGTCATCTGGCAAGCAAGTCAAATACTTGGTGTTCAAGATGGTGCAGGTCGCCCTTTTTGATGTGTGGCTGGTATCATGGCTAGGTAGTAGAAAATAAAATTTAATGGAAAATGGGCAATATCTTATTGGTTACCATGCCTATTCATGCCTCAAAACTTTAAGTCTTTTAAAGGGTTTTTGTTCCCATTTACTTCTTTGCCGAAGCTCATATGAAAAAATACATTTTATTTATCTTTTTCAGATCATGTAGAAATGCTAGTGGTCTATATATGGAAGCATACGTGAAATGTAAATATCGATTACCTGATACTGTACTACCTACTCTATAAATACAACTTCCCTGCTAAACAGGAAATGAATATGACAATTGCTATAATGAGAACAGAAAAGCATGAATATTTGTGAACTGTAGAAGATGTTGTAAGTGAACTGTCCACTAAATATTTAATTTAAATGAATATCTGACATGAGGTTTAAGATGCTGAACCCATCATTTTATTTATTAATCATTTTTTTTTTTTTTTACATTTCTTTGAAGCTTAGGGATAAAGCTTTCAAACAGTTCACCTGAAGGTGAATACATTCTAAAGATCAATAGCTCTTTGAGATGTTTAATTAGGTCTCTGATGTTTATTATAGATTTTGTTATCTATTTGTGTTAGGACAAGATTGTGTATCAAAATGATTCTGGATCACCCTAACAAGTCTCCTGAGATCCCATAACTGGTGATCTTTTTAATTTTCCTTTGTATGAAATTGGATAGTTCAATTTAAGTTATTTATGAAACCAGGATTACTGTTTTGATCTCAGGTTTTCCTATATTTAATTTCACCTAATGATTCAATCAATCTATATAAGTATATAGATGATCTCATCTAATGTAACATTTAGGAGAGAAGATTTGTGGTTTATTTCTTTACAATTTTATATAACGTATAAAACCATTATAAACAGAGTCACATTACTTATACTATATTAAAACCAGTACTACAAATCACTTATTTCTGTTCCACATTACCACAAAACCTAAGTAAAGACAGTAGGTTAGATCACATGTCCTTAAAAAAAAAACCACTTTGGGTAGGGTTTATATGCTGGTCTACTAAGGCCAAAACCAGATTTATTTTTCTCAGTTTAATTATTTAGTGTTACAGGTACTGTACGTTCAAGTCTGGTTTGTAAGTCACTAACTATGTTAAATAACTGAATTGTAATGTTACTTAAGCAGAGTTCACTATATGGTGCCACATGACTGTCATAACCCCCTCTCACTGAGAAGGAGATGGGGCGTTAAAATGTACGAATACCCTATGGGAGGCCCAGACCCCATTTAGTGCCTTGGCCTACCAAGGGGTCCTTCGAAAACTAAAAACTGAAATGCTCAACTCTTAAAAATGCAAAACCTGACATGACCCCAAAGGGTTTTTGGAAAAAAAGCAATGCCCCTCTCCCCAGTGGACTGGGGCCGTAGATTCTCAAAAGGGTTTAGGTTTGCTGAGGGGCCAAATCTGAAAATGTAGTAGTCATGCAGTAGTGTACCTAGCAGGGGGCGGGGGGGCGGTCCGCCCCGGGTGCCGCTCATCAGGGGGGACACCCCCAGAGACAAACAGTAATGTCCGCCGCTGGAGGAGCAGGCTTGGTTGGGGAGATCAAGGATCTCCCTCTAATCGGCTTAAAGCCAATCAGGGGAGCGGGAGGTCTGTTAATGCAGACCTCCGATCCTGCTCCCCTGCGATGCGTGCAGCAACTGATGCTGTGCGTCGGGATTTGATGATTTATCCCGGCGCACAACACTGAAGCCGTGCCCACCGCCTTCCGCGCTCACTGCAGCAGAAGGATGCAGATAAGGAAGAGCCAAGAGGAAGAACGAAGAGGAGGAGGAAAAGTGACAGAGAAAAAGGTATACTATGCCATACATTACATGAATATAAGTATGAGTATATGAATGAATGAGTGAATGAATGTTTGCAAATTGATGTTTGTGAATGAGTGTGTGTGTGATAGCATGGATGTGTAACTGTGGTTGGGGGGGTAGCATTGCATAGGGAGGCTGTAATCTCACTTCTATCATGCCTAGGTTCCAGCATGTACCTTTTTTTTTAAAGGTGGGGAGGTTCATTTTCAGTTTCGGCCAAGTGAATGCTGAATTTTCCGTTTCGGTCCAGAATGTTCATTTCTGTGCATCCTTACTATATACTAAGCCTACACCACATCAATGTTTGGCTTAGTATATAGTGATAGGGGTTTTGCTGTACAACCGGCAATGTCTGCCTCAGTATATAAGGCATTCCTTCTTTGCAGAACAATAGAACCAGGCTGACAAGCCAAAAACATCACTAACAGGTTAATATAATGAAATATTCTGTTCTATACCTGTTTTCCAAAAATTGTATTTCAGTCAGAGGATATGAGACGTGAGGCGGTTAAACACGTATTCAGTTTAGTTCATGTCATCGCTCATACACATATACTAAGTAACATTCTGCAGCTTTAAGAGGCATCCCGACATGTCGTTTGTGTCAAAAAATTGTGATTTGTTTAGGTTGCTTTTATTGTCCCTCTCTCCTTGTGAGTTTACAGTCTCTCAGCAAGCTTATGAAATATCTATATTGTTGAAAAACTGCAAGTTTCTGTTGGCTGGAGACACTATGAATTCTTAGCTAGATTTCTTTTGGAAGACAGGCAAGCTGTAAAGCATCTTAGATGGAGCATCATACGTCTTAGATGGATGTTTGAGTATATTTGATATGTCTTCCACCAACTAGTTTCCAGGCAGCAAAATTAAATCTGCTTTGGTTTACAACTAGAACGCAAGCAATGGCAAGGCTAGGAAAAAATGGACATCCCTAGATTGTTCAGTGGTAAACAATGGTATACAGTAACTTTGCTACATTGAACAACTTTTAAAATTTGTTTTATTTTTTCTGCTTTCAGGTGCTTTTATCCTAGTCCGCTAAATTTAACAATTTCATAGCTAAATGCATCATTAGAAACATAATTCCTAGCTCAGGGTTGAGCTTCTGTGCACATCCATTCCCCTGTACTGGTAGTACATCAGGCCAGAATACACACTACCTCTCACCCTTTCTCTGTGCCTTACTTTTGTCACACCATTCCCTCAAGATTGTAAGCTTGCGAACCGGGCTCTCTCCACCGAATGTATCGGTTTGTCTTAGTCTGTCAATTCTCGTCTTGTCATATCCCTTGAATATATGTATTGTATTAAGCGCTGCGTAAACCTATATAAATAAAAATAATAATAATAATACAGATCCACAGAAGAGAGAGAAGCATGTCTGCAACCTCTCTCTTTGCAAACCATTTGCATTATTCTGGCATCTGGAGTACTTCCGCAAAAGGGCAGAGCCACAGCTCGCCCCACGGAGACAGTCTCCCTCATTTTCTCGAATGTCGGGGGGGGGGGGTGAAATGCTCTGGGAGGCCTACATAACGCAGCAGACAGCTGAGACAAATGGACCAAGAAAGAAGACGAAAGAAGACAAAAGAAGCGAAGAACAAGAAGAGGCAAGACAAAGATACGGAAAAGGATAAGGGGACAAGTGGTTGGGAGAGAAAGTAGGGAGACATTGATAGAGTGTACGAGAGTGAGAGTGTGAATGATGGTGAGTGACAACAAAATTTGTTTCTGAATTGAAAATGCATTTGAGCCAAAAGGGCAGGAAATTACATTTGTTGTCTGAAAATGAATGGACCAAAAACAAAACGAAAAAATCCGGCTAAATAATTTTTGGTTCATGTGCATAAATATAATAATTATTATTCAATATATCTGTAACCCGTTATATGGGACGAAGACTGTATTTTTACAAAATCTAGATTTGGAACTGGCTGCTAGCATATGCAATGCATTGTAGCTCTATATCAATTATTTGATTTTTTTTAATATCTTGCTTATTCTTTTCAAATGTGGTCAGTTTACTTACAAGTTTAGTTTGCTGCAGCAAAGAATGCATCAAAGCTAGCTCTCATGCGTACTCTCTTAATGTCTCCTTACCTTCTACCCAGACCTCATCTGTCCCTGTCTCATTTTTCCGCAGCTCCACATCTTACTTCTTCTTGTTCTTATGTCTTATTTCTTCTGTGTTCATTCTTCGTCCGCTTCTCCACAGTATTGGCTTTGTTAACCAGAGCGTCCGCACACACCCTCTCCTCCAATTGGAGGAGCAGAAGACATACTGTCTCCATGGTGTGCACCATGACTCTGCCCTGTTGGGGGAAAACTCAAAGAGGCCAGAATATTGCAGACAGATTCGTAGAAGTAATCTGAGGAGTGAATAAAAGGTCAAAGTCAGTGAGCATGTGCGGTAGGGATAACGGCTGCACCATTGACGTTGAGGGAGACTGTCAAAGATATTTTAGCATTAAATGAAGGTAAGATAACAAATTTGGTTTTAGAGAGATTGTGTTTTAGGAATCACGCAGAACCACGCAGTGGGAAGGAGAGAGATCAAGGGAAGAAAGCTAGATACATATGCTGTATTCACTTACAGGTGGTCCTTTAAGCCAAAGGATGAACCTAGATTCCAAATGGAGACATTGTAAAGGGAGAACAGATTGGGCCATAGAACTAAGTATTGTTCTTTACTTTGGTAGCAATGCTGAATATGTCTGATTGGTGTTGCGTGTTGGGAAACAGAGGGTAATGGTTGGGGATACTTTGTCAATAGCGGATGCAAGGGTAGAATTGTAGAGAGAGGTAGACTGAGAAATCAAAGAAATCTGTTTAACCAGTAACTTTGAGTTTAGGAGGTTTTGTACCTACCCACGTTACCACCAGGAGGCTTGGTGGTCATGGAATCATGGGATCTCAATCTCATTATGCCCTCTGTCATCTTGGACTGGTTTCTATCCCACCTTTGGCCTACCACTTTAGTGGCCTTTATATACCGTGCTGTTCCCAGCTTCTAATCCTGGATCATAGTATCCTGACCCTGATTTGCCAAGTTTATTTTCTTGTTTTTAGTCCCTGGCTTTGGACTTTCGCTATGTGTATATATATTCGGAGCAAGGTCTTGTTACCAGTGGGTTACCTTAGGGAGCTGTACTTAGACCCATTCTCTTTAAGATTTCTGCATATTGCAGAAAGTCTTGATGGTAAGGTATGTCTTTTGCTGATGACACTAAGGAGTTGGTGTTCCTAGAGGGATAAGCCAAAAAGCAAATGATTTGGGGTAAGCTAGAAAAATGGTCAGGGCATTAAATGTGGAAGATAATGCCCCTAGGGCATAAAAACCCAAGGGCAGAGTATAGACTATTTATATACCTTGACATCTGAGGAAAGGGGTTTAAGGATAATTATTTCAGAGAATTAAAGATAGGTAAACAATACAATAGAGCAGCAGGGAATGCCAGCAGAATGCTTGGTTGTATAGGGAGAAGTATTAGCAATAGACTTGGGCACCAGAGAGGTCTTCGTGTTTATCTTCGTGCTCGTCTTCGGGGGGAAAAAAATCTTCGTATTTCGCGAATATTCGCCTGTTCCTGTCTTCTCTTCGGGTGAATATTCGTGGACATTCTTCGTGTTCGTTTTTTCTTTGTTTTTTTCCGGTTTTGTAGAAGGGGTTAATACTGGGTTAATGTGGTACGGACTACGCAGCAGCTCTGGCGCCAGGAGTTTAAAGTCCATATGAGCAACTCTATTGGTCGCCAGCGGGGGGCTCGCTCGTACCAATAGAGTCGCTCGTACAGACTTTCCAAATCCTGATGCAGCAACCTGTCCGTACAAGCAACATTATTGGTCGTTCGTATGTGAGCCTATTGGTCGCACGGCCCTTTAACCTACGGATTTCCGCTGCCGTTATCTAATGCAGCATCGCAGGGGTTAATGGCAGCGGAAATCCATTGTTTCGCTGTCAGGAGTTAAAAAGGCCGTGCGAGTGAGCCTACTGGTGGCCTGCAGGGTCTTCCTCAACCAATTGGTTGATGCCAGAGGAGGTCCCTGCAGGCGACCAATAGGCTCACTCGCACTGCCCTTTAACCCCTGACACTGAACCTACGGATTTCCGCTTCTGCCAACTCCTGCGATGCCGCGAAGATAAGGTAGGCTAGATGGGGAAGGAACCAGTGAGATTAGTAGACGAAGGCAATCACGAAGATTCTTCATGTTGTGGGTCTTCGTCTTCATCTACGTTTTACTGCCGCTATCTTCTCTTCTTCATGTCTTCGGAACTAAAACGCACTATTCGTTTTTATGTTCGCCCGAAGACGAATGCACAAGTCTAATTAGCAGTAGAAGGGAAGGGCTCTGTTGAGCACTGTTGAGACCTCACTTGGAGTATTGTAGAAAGTAGACCGTATCTCCAGAAGGATATAGATATGTTGGAGAGAGTATAGAGAAGGCCTACTCAATTGGTTCATGGATTGTAGGAAAAAATGTACCCAGAAAGGTTAAATGATCTTAACATGTATAGCGTGGAAAGACGAGATAGGGGCATATGATAAAAACAAGAGGGCATACTTTGAAACTTTTGCTCCTCTTATTTAAGACTAATATCGGTAAATATAACTTTACTGAGAGAGTAAAGGATGCATGGAACAGCCTTCCAGCAGAAGTGGTGGCAGCATGGGATAGGCAAAAGGCTGTCATAGATATAAGATAAGAGCAGGGAATAAGTAAGACTAGATGGGTCGAATAGTTCTTATTTGCTGGCCTATTCTATGTTTAAAAGGATAGAAAAAAATAATAAATTTTATGCTTCTATTTTGTACTCGCCCATTTGCAATTTATAAAGCCAATGATATATATAATATATATTATATATATATATACACACACACACACACAAAATGTGTATCAAATATGTTATTGACACAGCGCAGGTTAAAAATACAGCCAGGCAACAGCATGAATAACAGATATTATCCTCCAATCAGCATGCAATTAACGTAGGCTGTAATTACACTAAATTGCAGATTTTCTGCTTATAGCGGTGATCTTTTTCTATTGTGCAATTTGAAATGGTAAGGTAAATGTTCTCTGCAAGAAGCCCTTCCTGGTTTAGTCAGGTGTTTTGAAAGATTCTAACTAAAGATGGCACTTTTAGTACAGAAACCGTTACTTTGTGTTAAAGGGACACGCTAGCCATCATATGCATTTTAACACATGGTCCCTTTACATTGGAGTGTGATCTGTTTGGGAAATGCATTTGCCCATTTCCCCACCCCGCAGATAAATGGCCCGCAGGAGATACATTCCACTGAATTTACCTTGACTGAATGTATCTCTGTAGAGAGCCTGGTGCGCACATGTAAGGTGTTCCTATTGATCACAATATAACAACATTAAAGTTACTGTTATCACCCGGGACTAGCCCCCCTCACCCCAAAAAAGCTTTGTTGTTACTCTAGAAGAGTGCCTTGCTCTCTAGGCACTGCTTTAGGTAAATAATTGTGAACATCAGCATTTTGTTCTACCAGTTGTTGTGCAAAGGCATCTTTGTGGGGAGGGTTGAGGTAGTAGGATTCTGTATGTTTCGTCGTTTCGACTTAAAAAAAAGTGATAGACCTATAGTTGGGGCTTATGCAGTAACTACAGATGTAAGTAATCTTGAACAAAAAAAATTCAAATTGTCCCATAATCCCCCCACCCCTCCATTGTAGTACTCTGTACTAGCACCCAGGCACGACAAAGCAAAAATACTTAAATAATAAATGTATTTTTTTTTACTTAGAATGGTTCTGGCATCTAATCTTATGCCTCCAATCTCCTTACTCAAAGAAGTTATGAGACAGAGGGGCTGATTTAAGAAGGAGTCAGCTAATTGGTGGAAGGTGACAACTCCATGGTCATTAATTAACATTAGTACTGCATGAGAGACGGCCGTAAATACAACTTCTAATGGAGTTATGACATGATTGCCAATAAAAGTCATTTTCTTAACTGTATAATAGTTAATTATATTCAACTGGAGTAATTTATTTTACGTTCCCCGTTATGTTTGACTGGCCTCATTGGCATTCCAAATCTCTTCTCGCATATTAGATGATGACAGAAAGAATTGTTTTTGTAAATACATTTGGATAGACTTAGGGTAGAGATACAGTAAGTATCATAAGCAGAGTCGGCAACTTTGGTTTGGATGTAAAAGTCATCCAAACAATGTAGGCGCCATGTTTTTATTTCCATATATTTTTCACTCCACCTCTCTTCTAAGGTGATACTCCACCATCATAAGTACCCTTAATATAATATATACAGTATATCATAAGAAATACATTTCCCATTCTAAAGGTAATTATTAGAAATATCATACAATATATACATTATATTGTTAATGTAATAAATAATAGATAAAGGTTTTTAATAAAGTACCAATTAGTACTAGACTTTTGTACTAATGCATTTTCGTGCCCAATTTTTCCATTTCGTCCTTTCGTCTGAATAATGAAATAATTAATGCAACATTGGACGAAAGAAATTAAAAACGAATGTGCGCAATAGGAAAATCTTTGTTCATTTGTTCCATCACCGCGGAGGACATGAAGTGGGCTGAACTTCGTCTGTCACATCATGCTGAGGGCTTGTCGAATGGTTGTGTTGCCAGTAATGAAGAGAGCCTATATAAGAGCAGAGCAGGCAGGGGATCTGCTCCCTTCACTGTGACTAAAGAGTGAGATTCTTCTGTGTGAGACTTGGTGAGCCTCAGCCTGCCATTTCTCAGTGTCTAAAACTCTTAACTTTTGATTTAATTAAGATCATTAATTAATTGAATTAATGAATGTAACTCATTTCATTAAGATCATTTAACCAGTCCACTTCTAACCTTGACCCTATAACTTTAAGCTAATTGTGACCCTCTTTCTTCCATCCATTGGTCTCAATTTCTTCTACGCATTTACTTCTTGTTTTCCCCCGAATAAAATTTTCTGCCAGTGCCCAAGTTTAATCAATGTGTTAAATATTTGACAAATTATTAATGATCTATTCAATAAATAATTAATAAATTAGTGAAAACTTTAATCTGTTTAGTATGCTGATAAATTAATACATTAAATTATTGGTAAATCAGGTTAGTAATTGATAAATATTACATTGCAAAGTAACTAGTAACTAGCATTTGCGTACACACTCTAACATCATACAGTAACAAACACGCACATGCTAACATCAGGGGTGTGTCAGGCGCTTGTGAAGACAATACAAAGTCTGGTAGGGACATGGCAGTGGCTGGGAGGACATGGCAGGGATTGACAAGGACAATACAGGGGCTGAAGAGGTATGGCATGGGTGGCATGGGGTCAGGGGCTGGTGTAGACAATACAGAGGTTACTGTAATGTAATCTGAAGTTTGGTGTTTGGTTATATGGATATAGTGAGTTTGCATGTAATTATGTTTTAGTCTGTGTAAGTGTATGTGTTACTCGGCGGGGAAGTGAGAGCCAAAGTAATTATGCATCCAGATGTCAGTAACCCTAGGCTCTCCCCTGAATAATACCAACACTAATGCTATATAGGCACACCACAATACATATATACATGGTTACACAACCATTTATACACATGTACACACCGTCCAACAACACACACTGATTCTGGCACTATGCATACACATTAACTCTTACACTACAGTACACACACACAATTATTTATTTCCCTTTTACTTTGTCAGATCTGTCTGCATAGTGTGCGAGCTGCCCTCCTCTGCCTCTGCCTCTGACTGCGGGGTCATATAACGTGGGCATCTTGGGTCAGTGGCACCTGCCTCAGCCAAGCAGGGCTGCCCAGGCGAGCCAAGGTGGCAGAGGCCCCTGACCAGAAATATGAGCTTAAGAACTGCATAATATTTGACCATGAGTTAGTGTAGTTATATAACACCATGCAAAGTAGAATATTACATTAATTCACTAGAGCCCATAGGCAGCTGAACCATGGTTAAATGCATGAATGTCTTCCAAGTATATTTGGAAATTGCTTTGCAATTTGAAAGTAGCTACATAAATCCAAGAAAAGATTATATTCATGGTTTATGCACCCCTAAAAAAAAGGTTCTCTGAAATAGTTCATTCTTTTTTTCTATATTTGTCGTAAACTAATAATAATAACAGTCCATGATAATATCAGGTTTTAATTGCATATTTGATTCACTTAGACAGGTAGAACTTTTAGACTTTTAAAGTCCTTCCGCCCCTGCTTTGAACATAAAACAAAAGTCATCCTTCACGTTTAAATTCTTTCCCCTCCCAGCAGTGTTTCAGTCTGAAACTATTTCGCATATGAAATTTTATGATAATCTGGCAATCTTTTCCTAACAAATACTAATTGCCCAAATAAATTAGCTTGCTGATCCATTATTGACCTGTGAGAGGGTCTTGGCTGCAGGCATAAGATGTTCACCACTTGTGTTTACTGCCTCCAGCTGTTCAGAGTGCCTTTTAATTTAATGGAAAAAAATGGCAGCCCACTGGGTCAGCAGGGTTCTCCATAATGTGGGCAGTATGCAGCCCTGGGAAAACTCAAGTAATGGCTGCCAAAGGCTGTGTTTTGCTAACTATAATTATTTTAAAAAGGCTATTAAAGACACTGTTTATTTTATACCCCTATATTATGAAAAGTAATGAGGTAAACTAGTTGAATTGGTAATCTAGGTGTTCCCCATTTTGTATCAATATATTGTTATCTCAAAAACAAATGTAATTCTTTTATGGGGTAACCAAGAAGATCATGCAGCTGCCACTTTAATATTATTACAAGACTTGGGCGCCGGCCAACTCTTCGCGTTCATCTTGGTGGGGGGGTAAATCTTTGTATTCCACGAATATTCGCCCGTTGATATTCGCCCGTTGATATTCGCCCGTTCCTGTGTTCTGTTCGGGCGAACATTTGTGTACATTCTTTGTGTTAGGTTTTTTTCTCAGTTTTTTGCCGGTTTTTGTAGGAGTTACTACAGGGTACACACTACGCAGCAGCTTTGGCGCCAGATTTTAGATGTAAGTACTAGCAACTCTATTGGTCGCCTGCAGGGGCCTCCTCTGCCATCAACCAATGAAGTGCACCTGTACTTCATTGGTTGATGGCAGACAAGCCCCCTGCTGGCGACCAATAGAGTCCCTGGTACAGACTTTTAAAATTCTGGTGCCGCAACATGGCCGGGAGAGACCACAGGAATATCAATATTGAGTAAGTGTGTGTCGCTGTCAGCCAATGGCCCACCGAGAATTTGACTAGTGTGCCACATGGCCAGCCCGGGCCTGCTTCCATGGTGTTTGATAACCTGTAGAAGTGTCCATCTGCCCTCCAAAATTCTGCAAGGCATCTTCTTCTTCCTCCCCCTTCTAGCTATATGACTCCTTCTTTTACCATTTTCATTAGCAAATGTTTCACGTGATGACCTTCTGTATCTAACTATATTCCAGCACATATAACAGCAATAATGGTTACATGCATTGAACAGTCTGCACGTCAGTGATTCATGCTGGGTTCACTTTATTTTGTTGCAATATTTTTTTTTTTACAGCATCTTCTTTGCATTTAATTCTCAGTAAGACCAAATATTTCAAACCTCTAACTAATCCCGTTAGCAAAACAAATCTCTTTCTCCTCTGACATTTTCAGCTTTTGACATCCCTGTTCTTTAAGCTTTTTTTTTTTCTCTTTTCTTTTATCACTAAAATGGCTGGAGGGATCCTAGCAGAACTGTTTCTGGTAGCAACCAAATAATAGGTCTGCGTTCTGATATAACAGGGATCCTGCATACAGTGTGTAGTGTAATAAAAGAACAGATGTTTCCTATTCATTAAATTGTCAAACTGTTTTTTGTTATGATAGGTAACATATAAACTATATTAATTGGTGTAATCTCATTTTATACTGTTATGTTATCTGCCCAATGTAAAGATTTGTTTTCCATTTTTATGCGTTTCTTGTTGTTTTTTTTAAACTGGCTTTTTAAAGCTTTTTTTCATTTTCCTTTTTTTTTTCTTTAACACTTTTTTTACTTTAGAAAGTACATTATGGGTGATAATGCATATGTTGACAGTTAGGGATTGCATTTGAAGTTGTTTGCTTACAAAAGTAAATAAATGAAGGATATTATACGATATAAAACAATAAATAATAGTAATAGATTCATTTTACTATGATCCACTTTACTATAGGTCCATTTTGGATGGAGAAGATACATAATTTTCCAAAATAATTGGCATTGTGGACATTTTCCTATGAAGAACGTAAGTTCCTGGCACCAAATATAGAATTCATTAGAAAAGAATACACTATGTAGCTATGTTATTTAGTATTGACTGTCTTGCTTTGTCTTAAATACTTCTTAATTTGAAATGACATACTTTTACTTTGTTAACAGTGGGCTCACTAATCCAATTTTCAGTGGGAATGCTACAAATTAATGTGCCATATGCAATCTTGGGCTATCTGAAAGACTGCAAGAGTCTAAAACAATGATCAGCTTTTTGTATACACCACCTATGGAGTTTTACCATATATCCAACAGGCAGCTGCTTAGGTCCCCTACTGAAGTAGGAATACATCAAACGTTTCAGGACAACCAGAGGTAGTGCGGTAGGATGCGGAGTGCAGATCTCTAATTAAAAGCATAGTACCAAAACACCAGAGAAGAATGAGTAGTCGACTGTTCTGAGGTCAAGCTGCAAACAATAGCAAGTCTAATAACAAAGAGGTAATTTAGAGTCATAAGTAAACAAGCAGAGTCTATTAAATAATAAATAAGGGAGTGAAAGTTATGTTCAAAATAATTCAGCCATTATGGGCTTGTGAAAATGGCGCCACTAAAACATGTGTGCCTGTCATAAGATGCACCGATGAAGGTGCACATGACTATTATAGTTATAGACATAGTGTTGCAACCACCAATGGGGGCATACGAACCAGTGAACCAGCTCACTGTTCGGACACAGGACTCGTGGTGCTGGACACAGGTAACTTGGAGAAAGAATAGAGGAAAAAGACATTTTTCTGAACGAGACATGGATTTTGATTGTATTGAAAAGAAAACTTATAGACATTTATTGCATCATTAATTGTATCAGTGATTGTCTGGTTAGAATTAAGACCTGTAAAAACCTAGACCTGCCTCTTTGGCGTTACAGAAGAATGTCACCCCACACACACCAATAGATTTTTGAATAGACAAGGATTTTTAAATAAGAAAGTGATATATGCCAACTCGGGGCAGCACACCTTGAAATATTCACTTATATTATTTTTTATTGTGCTGTGTTGCCTTTTCCATTGTATTCCTGCTATTTGTGCAATATTGATATTTTTGTGGTCTTTATCTCTGCCATCAAAAATTAGAGTATTGAATTACCGTATATCGACATATTTAGTTAAAGGGAAATACCCATATAATGTTGTACATAAACGCAACAACACATAAGTGCGCTGCTTTTTTACGGAATAAAAACAAGGACAATACAACTTTTTATACTTCTTATTCCTATCTTAAAAATGTTGCAAAATGCTCATCTTTCTTAAATAAATCCTGTGTTAAATTTATAATTCTGTGTGTATGTATGTATGTATAGATATATAAATATACATACATATATATATATATATGGAAACTAAAATGGCTACAACCTCTACTCTATACATATATACATATATAACAACAATATCACATTTTGTGACAAGTCCGCAGATGGCGTTCGAAATCTCAAATCAGTCCCTGCTCTAGGTAGTGTATAAAAGCCCCATAGCAAAACAAATAAAATATATGTAAGTATGTGGTAATGTAGGTTACGATGGTCAAAAGGGCTAATATGCAGCTGCTTGAAAAATGCTGGTTTTAACTCATTTTGTTCCAATAATCTTTCTTTATCTGCAGACCTGGAGGCTGTCATATGATGTTATGGGTGACTTTCCCTGTGTGAACACCGCACTGAGATGATTTTTTTTAGACTGTCTGGAGAGCCAGCTCATACAGTTCCACAAAAACTACAACTTTCAGTGTACCTTGGCTATTCCCCCACCCACATCAGCTTCCTTGACCCAACCATCAGTGTCCAAAACAAAACCATTCAAATCTCCCTATACCCACAAAAAAATCTACAGCCAGGCCATGTCATACAACCACATCTGTTCTGACCGCAGAGACCGAGATGAACAACTAAAAGACCTAAGAATGAACCTTATTGCCCAAATATGTAATACTTAATGGACAGATGGGTAGATCAAAAGAGTAACTAATAAGAAAAACTGAAATACAATACAGAGGAATGACCAAGCCCCCCTAATAATCTGATACAACCCACAGCTTTAGGCCCTACGCAAAATCGCAAAAAAGATACACTACATACAGATGAGAAACTGAAAGAAATATTCCCACTTCCTCCTCTGCTCTGTTACAAACCAACCCCAATCCTGGACATGTGGTCGGCCACCCTACTTCTCGTGCAACCCTCACAATGTGTGTGCTGCCCCAGTTCAGGTCTATACGTTGGTGAAACAGGGAAGATTCAAGAAGACTGATGAATTCACACAGACATACTATGAAGAGAAAAAGGACAGACACGCCTGTAGGAGACCAATTCTGCCAAAATGGACACTGCCTCATATTTATGGGAACATTTTGGAAGTTATGGGAATACAAACTCATGACAAAATTTGACATCTTTAATTCAGACCTAAATTGTGATAAAGAAGTTATGTCGCACTATCCAAACAATAAAATTTATACATGGACCTCTAGTCTGTGGCCGTCTACAACACCAGGTGAGGCCAAATGCTATATTTCACACCAACATACCAATAGCACATTTGCATTTCCTTTTAACATCACTACAGGCATGTAATCTCGATTTCCATAGTCACTTGATATAGATTATGGGTCAAGATGTTTTTAGATGTTCGTGGAAAAGGCATCAATAACCATGACAACTGTAAATGTGTTTGGTGTATTTATGTGAGCATGCTGGGATATGAGGTTCTGATAACTTTTGTCATGTTCAATTGTTTAACCACAGACCGGAAGCTAGTGGTCTTTGCCTTATGCTTCTCTGGTGGCCCCAATCCTTGGTCTCCTTAAAATGTATAGCTGCTCTTATTTTGTATCTGCTTTACATCAGGTATAAGTCGTTAGTATATAAATTATGGTAGCAATAAAATAAATAACAGCGCAGGCGTCATATATTTAGTCTCCATTAGTGTACATATACATAGCTAAACCCCTGTGCATACATGCATGTATATTTAGACTATTTTATGTTTGTCTTATTCATTGTAGCCATATTGGAAATTGCTTTCAACTTTACCCAGGTATTTTTGGTCGCTTGCTCTTACCTTTCATTTTCTTTTTTTATCCTGCAATCAAGGAATTTCAAAAGCAAGACCAGAGTTTGATTCATAGCAAAGGAGTTATTTGCCAGGGGGCAAAACCATTTCCTATTGCATTAAATGCCCCCACATATTGCCTGTTGAATGTGTAGCTCTTGATCGCCCTTGGCAGTTGGCAAATTGAAAGAGCGTCTGGAACACAGCAACACAAATGAAAAGGAAATTGATCCCTGTGACTGTTTGTCAGGTTTTAAAAATGGCTTCAAATTCTCGGTAGTCTGAAATAACTTCATCCTTCTTGGTTGAAAACTAGAGCAGAAAGGAGCCAAAGCAATGGATTATGATAGTAAAACTGGTCTGTTTGGTACAGATATTATGATACAGCTACTAAGCTCCATCCTATAGACTTCAAACTTCCTCTTAACAATAAATTATCCCTTGCAGGGTTGGTCTTTTCTCTTCTGTACATTTCTTTCCCCAAAAATTAATTCAAAAGAGTTAAAAAGAATGTTTGTCTCTCTATAAAAATCTATTCCAGGTTGTCTGTCAGGGGCTAACATGTGGTACCTGGGCTTCCTGCTAGGACTTGCTTCGAATTTTTCAAAGTGGTTTAGTTTTTATGACTTAAGTACTGCAGTTGTCACTAGTATCCATTTCATAAAACCATTTGAAAGCAGATATCATGTATCATGGTTGATACTGTATTTCTCCAGGCAAATATATTCATAATGATTGATGGTATTTAATATTTTAAAAGCTATAGCTAAAGAAATGTTTTAGCAAGCATCCCATTGGGATGTATTTAAAACCACTCATAAAATTGATAATGCAACATTCCTATATCAAGATAACGACTAAGTTAATTAATAACAGAGTGTGTGTATTAGTGTATGGTATTAGCATGTGTGCGTGCATGAGCATATAGTGTTAGTGTGTGTGACTATAAGATGTTTGTGAGCATATGATGTTAGCATTTGTGTGTTACTGTACAATTTAATATTTATCAATAAATTACAAATATATTATCAGCTTAATAAACGAATATGTTTTTACTAAGGTATCAATTCCTTATTAAATGGTTTATCATTAATACATATTTGCCAAATATTTGGTGATTTGATCAATAATTTATTAAAAAGCATTTATATTACTTATTACATATATTTTTGGGAGATATCTTTGTTAGCTTTATAATGGGACATATTCTACCATGTTCTGTAAGACTCTCCTCTACTTACTCTGACTTTAAAGAGAGAGCGTTCAACTCTCTCCATTAAAAAGGGCTAAGCTGGCCTTGTATAAGTTGTAATTTGATGTGTGAGTAGACATGGAAGAACATTCACTGACTTTGTGTAGTGAAGCAATGGAATTGAAAGACCGCAAACTCTCCTGTCCCTACTTTTAGTAAATTGACCCTAATATACCTGTAGTTGTATGTGTCACAAGTGCAGGTATCTGAACTTTCCCAGAGGTGCAAATGCCTTTATGTCTGTTAATATGAGAACAGACATCATTTCACTTACGTGGAGTTTCTAGTACCAAAGGGTAGGTTTTCCTTCGTTGAGGGAGCCTTATTCCTAAACAGGCCTAAAGTTTCCATCATTTGACAATATCCTGTGGTGTTATGGTAGAGGGTAGTCGGATTCTCAACCTTCGTGATATTTGAGTATATACACTTATTGATTTAGAAGGAATGCAAGGAAGCATAAATATTTCTGTTTACATAGTAGTGGCATTCAGGG
>VKOC01027469.1:0-23997 GCA_009364415.1 Spea multiplicata
AGAGGAGTAGTCCGCACAGGGCGCCAGAACACCTAAGGCCGGCTCTGAAGCCGAGTGTGAGTGTTGGATCTGCCTATGCCTGATTCATGATAACCTTAAGTTCTGTAAAGTTTGGGCCAGGTGGGTGCATAAGCAGCTGACAGAGGTGCATAAGTGCGAGCGCTTAGACGTTTGTTCCCGACACATGGCCCGTTATCATGAAGTAGGTGATGAAATTCAAGATGCAACCGTCGGCAGGTAAATTGATGTTGAAAAAGCTGGTACGACGTTGGGAAGGTTGCAAAGGAAGGTGGCTATGTAGAAAAGTAATGTAATTTGTTTTGAGTTACAAAAAGTGCGGAAACTTTTTGAACGTCTATCTATCTATCTAATGTATCTGTCTATCTATATCACATTCAGATTGCTGGCCTCACTCACTTTCTAAAAATGTGCTTGGGATTGGGCAGCGAGATACTGATAGTATCATATGTCAGAAAAAAATGATTCATGTGCTTGAGGTTAAATGTAAAGGTTGAGAGGTGATTTTTCTTGGCAAACACTTCTTTACTAATGATTTACATCTTTAAAGAGGGATTTCAGAATTCAGGCGTTGAGTGTTGAAGAAAGTTTGGATTAGTAAACTGCTTTGCTATTTACAAAGAAAACTAGCTCCTTACATAGGAAAAAATAATTTAAGTGCCTCCTAATCATTAGCCTTGTCACAGATTCCAGGGTCCTTGCACCGCTGATGGTCATTGGGGACATGTTGTACTGCATCCTGACAAAGAGCAATGAAAAATATTTAAAAAAGTAAATATAACAAGAAAAAAAATGTAAAAAAACTCCTCCAAACATGCTTCCCATAGAACATAGAATACTAAATATAGAATTTGAAGGCATATAAGAACCTTTGGCCCATCCAGATATAAAAGTCCTTAATTAGTCTTTAGTCTCATATTAAATTCCAGGTAGTTTCATGCCCATCCCATGTATGTCTAAATTCTCTCACTGTATTAGCCGCTATAATGGTTCATAAAAAGTATATTTTAGTTTCTGCAAAAGTATAAAAATGGTATAGTGTGTAAGTGGCTGTTTTGACCCCTTAATATGCTCTAAAACATAAACTGAGGCTTTGAGGTATTATGGTACTCAGGGGGTGTTGACCCAATGTGGGCAGTTTTGGAATTGCACATTTTAACCCATGATATACTAGGTATGTCAATGGTTCTCTGGGAGCATTAATTTGTGAGGTAGTATGTCACTAATAAACTTGGAAACTTTCTAAATGAGCTGACCCTAAGACATATTAACCTTTTATAGCCCATATTGAAGGTTCTATGTAGTGAATCACCAAATGTGTTAACTAAATGGTTCTAATACCTTTCCCCATGGGAACTTTGACTTGGCATTACTCAAATATGTACTTATTTAAGTCACTTGCATTTAAGTAGGTATATCAATCATACCACACACACATAGCAATAACAACAGTTGGGTGTCATATATAGCCAGTGTAGAATGAGAAGAAGTTAGTTCTAGACCGTGTGACGCTAAGAATTTGCTCCTTCAACCGAGGACCTGGGGCACAAACTGTGACACAGGGTTAAACCCTGGGAATTCATAGGTATGGTAATTAGGTTTAAAGTCAAGACAAGCACACTTTGTTTCCTTAATTGTATTATATAAACTGAAAATATATTCTAGTATTTGAATACTATTGCTTTTAGGTCATGAATTGTATTTCCTCATATGACCACATGATGGCGATAAAAGATTAAATATATCATACATTTCGCATCACTCTAGTAAGTTATACAATGACTTCAAAATAAAATATTTTGAAACATATTGCTTTGAATTGTAAAAACATATCAAACAATTCAAGTTATCATCTATGGGTCTGTGTTTCTGGAAGATTGCCAAAACAAAACATAATTATCAAAGTTTACATTTCTCAATAGCTTTTCATTATTGGTCTGTACTAAAACACTAGCTAAAAGGGCATCATTTATACAGGTAAATTAGTTTGAATTCACCAAAAAGTGAGTAATTACAGCAATTAAAGAAATAATCAATACAAGTAAAGGTTTGTAGAGAAATCAGGTTATAAAGTAAAACGCAATGGTCATTTATTTTACAAGTCACTGGGTGAGATGTCATAGATTAAATTCAATGACAATTTCAGTTAGTCTACAGGCATGGTAAATGGTGAGATCTGACACTTTTGTGTATAAAAAAGGGTATACATAAGGGTATATTCAGTATTCTAACTGAACATTTTATCTCCTTGTCTTTGCTAAGCATTATATTAGGGCTAATCTCGGAAGCAGGAATCTGTCACACAATGTTTCCTGAACCCAGGGTAAAAGTGAGGCTGCATGCACAGTGTGTGCAAGCAGCTAGAAAGAAAGCCCCTCTCTGCCAGTGTGGCAATGTTAATTACCACAGGGAGGGAAAGGGGGCATTAGGGCCACTAGGCTTTACCTACCCCATGACTAGAAGGTGTCAGCCCCTCCCATGCTGTTTCATCCATTGGCTAATACAGAGGCTAGATAGATAGATAGATAGATAGATAGATAGATAGATAGATAGATAGATAGATAAAGAGAGCACAGTGCTCTTGACTATCACAACTGCAATGAACAGCTGCAAATGGATGAATTGCTTCGTGTTGACACTGTCTGTAAACGTATGTGTATTCAAAGGAACACTCTGCCATAGTTCTACTAGACCCAGGGCAACACATCTGGGGAATTTTCCTCCTTGGTTTGTTTGGTGTGCTGCTGCTCAATGGCAAATTTTGGTGATTTTCCTTGTAACCATCAAATTTACTCTACAGAGGTCTGTGCCTAACTGCCACAACCTCTGCAGTACCTCTTCCTAAGCACCTTCTGAGGTTGAGAAGGTCCCAATGCTCAACACAGAGGTCACGTGGCATGAGGGAGAGGAGGCCAAGATCAAGGTTGACTGTCGGAGCTACACTGGGTATGGACTAGAAGGACTACTGCTTGATAACAAAGCATGCAAGAATTATGATAATTCTCAAGTGCAGATTTACTCTCTTACTTCACAAAAGGATTGGCGGTCCTTTAATTATGTTCTGAAAGACAGATGCTAACTGATCCACCCATGCTCAACTGAGAAGATTCTGAAGTCATGCATTATTGGGGGTACTTAAGGACCAACAATGAGAACTTCTGAACTGTGTGACGTCATGCCTTATTGCTGGAGCAAGCTGGCTGATCACATTAACCTGCAGCACTATTTATAGAATTCTGCTGCTTACTGTTATGGTTTGATTCAAAGTGAATACTGTTTTTCCACACATATTTTAACCATAATAGATGCAAACCTAAGATATACATTGATAAAAATCTCATGACGGAAACATCTGGCTATCTCATAGTGCTTGCCACTTGATTACAAGGGTATTTGAAGAATTTCTGCGTGCATACTATGCCTGGATGTTTATTAAAGTTATATGTGCATATTATATGGGGTTTTTTTTACATACAAGTAACTTTTTACTTAACAATGAATCCCACTGTTTAATATGTTGGACCTGCCCTACAAATATTTGACATTTTTGAGAATTTTTGTTTTTGTAAATGTACTTTTTGTATGTGCTGATCTTTGCACAAATTGATGCGTTGGTAAAAAGTATAAATCTACCATAATGCCAACCCTCTGTTTGCAAAATGTAATCCGACCCCAACTTATACAGACATATTACAAAACGGATAATGTTCTTTTTTTTTTTTTTACGATATCTAGCTCAAAAATGATTTGCATTTGTTTGCCCGTCTCTGCTTATACATCTCAAGGTCTAACGCTTAAATTCTCGCTGACTGGTGTATAATCTTGGGAATTGTATTGTGAATTCACTTACACCTTTAAATGATTGGTTTTATTTCCTGTTGTCATGTGGGCTGGGTTGCCATAGAAACCAGGACAAAAATGTTGACATTATTTTATCCAAATGAATATCTATGCAGCTGGTGGCTGGCGTATTGCAAGTGGCGGAAATATGATCAGTAGTTATCAAAATTACTCATTTATTTAAATAAATGATAAACATAAGAATCTTATTACACAGCAAAATAAGCAAATTATTATAGTGTGTTTTAAACGTCTGTATGTTATACATATAGTCTTAGAAAATAAAGATCCCTTATAGATTTACCTGTGTATTTAGCTGTGTATAACATTGATTTTTGTTGTACCTGCTCATGTTGGAAACATTCCTAGTTTAAAAAAATTGTAAATTTTGACCAGAATAATTATATAGTAACATTTTTATTAATGCTAGTAAATAGTCTTGGTTTATATGGATTATATAGGCACAAAGGAAAAAGTAATTCAGTAGATCATATAAAATCATGTATAGGAATTCCATTAGATACCTTTCATTCACAGATTTGTAACATTCGTTCCATTTATTGAGATACAGGTTGCAATAAGATCTACGATGATTTGTTTTGCAGTTATATTTGGCTACATATGTATTAAAGCCTAGCAAATATCCAGAGGAATTACAGAAGCCCCCCCAGGTGTGAATGTGAATTTATATTTTTGTAGCTAAGGTCTATTCTTATAATAAGCACAGATTACATCAAAGACCTTGAATGCCAGTCCTCAAGGATCACAGGGAAGAGTGGTTTTTCAAGATAATACTCAGAATAGTTCTTGAAGAAAGACCAACGTAATCAGAGGATTACTTGATAATCAGAGTAATAAAAAACAGATTCCTTTAGGACCAAATGCGTGATTCCATCACTAGGTGTTTTATTAGGAAACACTGAGTTTTAGGGGAATTCACCTTAGGCCAACTAAATCATGCATTACGAAAAGGCCAACCCGAGGAGTTCTTACGCCAAGGAGGCCATGTTGGCGCTTCATAAAGCATAATTAGTACTGTTAGATGGCGTTTTAGAGCTGGCAGGCAGAGGGCATCTGGGTGTTAGCACTGCTGAGCAGAAAATACATTGATTGCATTGTCTGCAGGGCAAATCGTTGGAAGCTCAGAAACAGAGGATTCTGATTAATCTCTACTTATTTCTATGCAGTAAACTATAAGGTGAAACTCAGCTATCATATGCATTAAATACATTTCATTATTGGGGTGTACCATCCTACCCTTAATACAATTAGCATAATAATCAACCTTCAAAAAAAAAATGATGAGCTGGGATGCCAAAAATAGCAACAGAAAAAATGGGAGCATGACAGTATATTCATAAAACAAGATACACAGTGCTGGCAGTACTAATATTTCTTAAATTCAACCTGATTATAAAAGTAACTGTCCTGATATTAATAAAATTCTCATGTTAAAATATATGCGAAACAGGCATTATTGGTTTTGGTCCCAGAGAAAAATAATCACTAGATCTGCAGTTCAGCAACAGCCCTGCGGTAAGCGCACTAATACTGGAAATGTCAGCAGAGTATTAGAAACATACACCTTTCTGGGTTACCCTCAGTACCAGGTGTTCAAATATAAATATTTAGAAATGTAGTTTTTATATTAAAAAAATATATAAATGTTTCAGAGGGAATGTCATGGATTTTTACAGGTTGCTACTTAGAGCATTTTTTAGTGCTAGAAAAATAATTATTTTTGGCAGCCAAGTTGATACTGACACCTTAATTACAGCATCTCTTACAGATCAGTTTCCAATTATGATTTTTTCCAAGTGCTGATGAGCCTTGCGGGGTGTGGGTGATACACACAGTGCAATTACAATTATATCAGTACTTGAAACATTTAGAAAAGTAGAAAATAAAGGAAGCATTGTAAGAATAATGCAACAGAGCATAGTTAAAGTTGATCTAAGATATACTTCTTAGCCTACTTTAATTCTGAACAATAGCAGAGTTATTATGTCTATCATTAATGACCACACTGCCTGTTCTCATTAAGATAAATACCTTTTTACACTGATGTCTAAATGTGAACTTTGATTATGCAACACTGTCGATTATTTTTATATTATTTAATATTTTTAAGATATTTTAGTACCCTATCCCATTCTTCTTTCTTCTTCTTTATTTATTATTAATAGTTAATTATTGCTTCTGACATTACAATTCTTCCTGAAGCCAAAGATGTATGGCAGTTGGGTACTGCCCTAGGCCGAACCGAGGTACCTGGTTCCATGGCTGCCATCCGTAATACTGAGGGCCAGAATAGGGTATTATATTCCAACAGTCCATTCCAAGAGTCCGTTGTGGATGTACAGTAGTACTGAGGCTGTTCTAGCTAGTGTAACAAGGCTGCTGGGGGAGGTCAGAGATCTTTCGTAACCGTCCCATGGAGTATCGGCACACTGGGCTCCTTGATCACCCAATATACCGTGTTCTGCAATATTACATATTCAACAGAATCAATCTGAAGACAATAGCTTACAGTGGCTTACAAACCTATATGCTTCCCATATCAAAAAATCTAAACAGAATAACAGGAATCTTTTTGTATGCTGGTATAAAGTCAGACAAGATTAGAGACATAGAAGTACTGCACTAAACATTAACTTTTCATTAGTCATATTTATTAATCTTGAATCACACACTAGAAATACATGTTTAGTTCTACCTGCCTGACATTATATATGTTCACAATGTCTAATATGCTTAGAACAGGCTTTGAATGGACAGAGAATTTGAAAAACCATGCCGTGGCATTTGGCAGGTCCTTAACCAAGCATGCCGAGTAGGAATTTGGGTTAAATTGTAGCTAATCAACCCCTGGTTACAATTCTGTAATTCTCAACATTCCACATGTTGGTCTACAAGATATACTTTGGTGTAATGCATGAAATATTAGATATGGCATGGCTGGGAGTGCAAGGATGCTTTCGTGCAAGGACTGTGTTTCCATTCAGAAATTAGCATTTGGATATTTAATACTAAGGGAGCCAGTAAACAACAAGTCTTAAGGCATTAACGTCAAGATGATTTTCCATAGCAGTCTAGTAGTCGTAGCAAAAGCACAGACACTGTTCAATTTATAAATGTCATCTTCCCCATTACTTACTTTGCTTTTGCTTCTGCATCTTCATAAGCCTTGTTAGAAACATCATCCAGGCCTCCAATCAGATGTTTGAATGAGCTGCAGAAAAGGGTCAAAAATGAAAAATATAATTTACATTTTCAATGAATGCTGCCAAAGTATAAGGGAAATGTCAGAATGTTTGCAGAGAGGATACACAACATTTTCTAAAATGAACACTCTGGGAAAAGATATGCAATCAAAGCCAGTTATATCTTTGCAAGAGGACATGTCATAAGTGATAGATGCACAAATACAAATATCCAGACATATTTACCCAAGGTTCCTAATCACTAAACACTGAGGTTAGTTAATACAGTTAGGTATCTAATAATTCTCACTCTATTATATCCATAAGAGTGGGGCATTTATATATGATATTCCTGATACAAGGTTCATCCAGTTCTTGGGTCTAGTTTCTTGTAAGCAGCTCTATATGTCAATGGTACAGATCATGGTGACATTAACTCATACCTGGGAACTTCTCAGAGTTGGCCCCTACCTCCAGTTGTTAATGGATGAGGGGTGAAAGGAAGCAGCCTAGTTGGACAAGGAGGCTAGTTACCCCCTTTAAAAGGCTTGAAAAGAGACAGGACTAGGGCAGTAGAGTGAGGAACCCAAAACCCCTTTGTCTCCCCAGATATCAGACTGCTACGAGGCCTAGCATTCTACTCTGATTCTTGGTCATACCTGGATAGACCCTGGATAGATAGGATTTACATTCATCATAAAACAGTGAAAAAGCTTTCAGTAAAATTTCAAGAACCTGATCATGTAAACAAGTAGAACACCTTACATTTCTACCAGCATTTTCAGTTGAAAGGAGAATATTCCAGCCTCAGAAAAATATTGATATTTATGTTGTCCTGTTCTGTGCCGGGAAATTACAATGTCTAGTTGCAGCTCTAATACATGACACCACCAGAAGCTGAAAGATGCAAAAATGTATTCCTAATGATAGATTCCATTTAATGTTCTAACTCTATCATGATGACTCCCTGACAAATGACACCAAACAGAGAGAACATGAAAATTAACTTGAAAGACACCAAAATGTTTGTGCCAAAAACCCAAGAGAGACGGAAATGATTAGATGCAAATTGTCTTTTCAATCAAGAATAACATTTTTTAGAAGACAAATCATGTGAAGTAAATGAAAATTCTTCCTTGACTCTGCTGATCGTTACCAAGTGAAGTACTGGATGAAATTATGTTTTGTTCCGAGTGCAATTATTCCACATTGAGTTTGAGGTTCTATAATTCTGCTGATAAAGTAATTATCAAAGCACACAAGTATAAATACAATATGCAGTGCGTCACTGAGTGATATATTTTAATTTTTAGAATTTTTTTTAGAATTTTTGAAAAAAATCTATTTTTTATTGTTTTAATACCTTATGCTCTATCTTTTAAATAAAGACAACCTGACATCTGCCTCTTATCACATAAATTAGCACCAAATAATTGGAAAGAATGACTATTACATGCATGCCCATGCAGCAATTATATGCATTAAAGTGTGATATAAAGATGATGCTCAGATATCATGTATATTAATGTTCATATGATGTCTGGAATTTCCCTTTAAGATATAATAATCTACATTTACAAGTGACAGGTCAGATTTAATCTTATGTTACCAATGCCATCGTATTTCTTTTAGCTACAACTGTAAAGCAGCTTTTCAGGATGACTCACAAAAAAAAAAACATTTTCAAATGTCTAGAAGTTGACGGCAAAAATGTTAAAACACGGACTGATTAAAAGACTGTGCTTAATTGTTTACAGAGCATTCAATTTAATTTATTCCAAGTAAATTGATCTTTTGCTAATTATGGGTTTTAACTTTGTGAATTCCAAACCTTGACCATAACACCTTAATTGCAAAAGGTTTTTGTCAGCTCTTGTACTTCCGTAAAGATTTCAGATAGTCTAACACTCTCTTACTAACTCATGCTTATCAACACTAGACACAAATCATTGATAAGGTTATTTCAAACTAAAACCGCAATACGGAATCTGGCCTTATTGTTGACTTTGCTTACTAAAAGATCGAGATTCTGGAGGGCAGCAGGGGTGGCATTTCAAAAGTATGCAACTAAGTAGGTTTAAAGGGAATAATTGGTTAATATTGACATGGATGGTCATCTTTCATAATATATTAAAAAAGCAGAATCTTTGGTTACGTACTGTAACGCTGTAACGGTATGGTTAGCCATCTTGTTAGAGATCTGTTGATATATTGCTGGTTAATGATACACTTTAGAACTGTCACTTGGGGATAACACATAGCAGGTTAATGAGGCATTCTGGAACTGGGCTATACCTGGTTAGATATTACAAGTTAATACATATATCCAGAATAACCATATAATGATTATCACAGAAATCAGGTATTTGGGATCCTCTAATCCAGGATACTGACGACAATGATAAGACATCTGGGGGTACCCTTCCTGTAATATCCTTTAATCAAGTAAAGTTTTTCGGACGTTTTTAGTTTTTGTAGAATTTTTGCTAGGAATACTAAATTTCCATGTGACACACAAATGTTTCCGTTTTGTTTCATGTGATTAAAACAGCAAAACAAATCCAATGAATCCAATCCAATGAATGGAAATGGAAAAGCATTGTATTTATATATGAATTATGAAAAAGAGAAATGTGGTGTTTTTAGCTGTAAAAATGTAAAATCTGATCTTTTTAGATGTATCAACTAATAAGATGCAATACGTACTGCTGATCTGGTCTGATATTTTGTATTATTATGCGACCCTGAACATAAGCTAAAATGGTTGATATATATATATATATATATATAGTATGTTTCTAACATTTCATGTACATCATTTGGCTTAAGTTGCGATTATTATCAACCTTCTTTCACCTACAGTATATTGCTGGTTTTAAAAACCACAGCATACATAGAGGCGCATTCTTTTTTCAGTGATGTGGTAAAGAATACACTTTGGCAGATTAGGGGCAATTAGGTGACAATGGGAAAAATTGCTCCTTAGTATCTGCTCTCACAATGAACCACTGTGATCTTTGCCACCGATGATATAAATCTTCACTGCAGTGGGACCTGAACATGCCTATTTCTCTACTGAGGCCCTTTGTTTGAATGAGTTGGGGATATCATCAGGTAGTGATCAGTAAATTTATTAACAGAAAAAGAAAAGAACATAGAAGACACAGCATGCCATGTGTTATTACAGCTTGGTCAAAGGTTGGCAGGTGCTGCAACACATATTTGGATTAAGAATATTACTTGCTATATACAAACAGTGAACTTCTCTTCGATCCAGATGCTATGGATTTCAGAAGTAAAATCTGTAGCCTGGAATCCCAGTGTTTGTAGACATATAAAAGCTGCCTAGACCCATCTAGATCTACAGGGTCCTACCAGAAGTTGAAAGATTCAATGTGATCATTATATTACACTAAAAGGTGTATTCGGCCCTTATACGATTAGCTCTAGATCCACATGAGCGTTAGTTCCTCTGTGGTGTAAATGGTGGCAGATGGCCTCATTGACCGATCAAGCTCACTGATGCGCCAGTGCTCCATAATTTTGTTGAGAAGCTCAGAGATCACATTTTAACAAGCCCATTAAAACTATGTGACAGGATATGATGGTGCCCAGGTAAGTGTGGTTGCATTGCAATACATTTTTGTAAAAGAAAAATAAAACATATGGATATGTGCATTGCTAGTTAGAGATGGCACTTTTAACCCTAAAAATTGAAATGTTCCTATCTAAAATATCCCTAAACTAAACAAAAACTGTGTCTTTATGCCAACATTAAAACATATAAACCTTCTTAATGTAAAAAAAAAAAAACTTACTCTCTGTCAATCACAAGGCAAGTCACAGCTTCAGCAGCAATCACATTTGCTGTTCGGACATCTTCCCTGAAGAAGAAAAAAAAGAAGAAAAATTAACAACATCATGTACAAACAAATAATAATTTGTAATATAAATAAATGATATTTGTATATATTGACTAATCCAGCACAAGAAAAGTTTAGAATTTCTAAGATGTAAACAAAAAAGGGAATGGGTTAAGGAAAAATCAGAAAAAAATAGTTTTTTTTGAAAATTTCATTAAGAACTGAAATCATTATACAATATTCACTAATGCAATTATTGTTTTTGTATTTGTATTGATTGAAAACAGGCTGTTTTCTGGTATTTAAGAAATATTGTACAATATAGGTTAAAAAAGAACAAACAAATTCCTCCTGCACTACAGACACAGAACAATTTACAGCTCTATAAAAATACTATAATGGCTCCTGACAGATGTTATTACACTTCTTTCGTACACTTTTTTTTCTGATTATTGTGAACTGAGTAAATTGCACAGCACACAATACTACATCCAACTTGTTCGACGTGCAGTAAAAAGGCAAAAACTAATAAGCTTCTGTTTTATGGGACATTTTATAGATTTTGGTCTTTTATTGGGTTGGTAATAACGAATCTGTACCTGTAAATCTAGTAAACAGATAAGTCATCATCATCATCATAATATAGTAAATATGCAACATAAATTAAATATTAAAATATGTTTTACGAACAAGCTTTTTAATGTTTAGTACTTTGGTAATCACATCTACTGTAGAACAGACGATACGTGTCAAAATATATATTTTTTTAATGGAGACAAATGTCCCAGTTTAGGTATTTTTTTGACCTGGGACACTTTACTCATTACTATATTAATTATACCTAGGAACTGCACATGATATCGTTACACTGTTACAATACATACATTTAATAGCTGTTTGTGGCAAATATACAACATCGAATGGCACTGAATTATAAACAACAGGGGTGACAACTCCAGTCCCCAAGGATTGCAAGGGCTCTAGCCCTCCCTTGCTTGAATACAAATAGTTTAAAAATGTAATTGAGCTGCAGGTACTAAAGCTAGGGTTATCCAAAAAAAAAAAAAAGGTACGGCTTGCTGCATATATGCTCGGCGAGCCACAAACAGCCCCTCAGTGGGTGTGAGGGAAGTGGGAAGAAGTAAGCTGTGGAGTGGGTATGACCAAACCCCACTCACCTGCCAGAGCAGAAAGAAACTGACTGGACTAACATACATAAGATATAATATAATTTAAAGCAACAGAGAGTTCTCAGGTATGCATATAATGAATATATATATGTAATAAGGAAGAACATATGGAAAAATGAGCTATATGTTACACACATGCATGTACATGATTTACAATGCTGAACCTTAGCCCTTAGGCATTGCCTAAGCAGAGTATTTAGTAAGTCTGTCATATAGTTCAGTAAGCCTGAGCCAACATTGTTATAGACAATGACATCTGATGGAGTAACATAGGCTTTTAAGGTTTCTTCTTCAGGTGGAACTGCAAGAAGTTGTGAAGTCTTCTTGTTTTTGTTGCCGCTAAATGGGATTATAAACTACTAAAGACTCTGTGGGGCCAATATCCATGAAATAGTCTAGTGGACATCTACATAGACTTTCATGATCTCTAGCTTTCACTTTGGTTTCATCAGAAAAGTCCCTTGAAATATGTGAACTTTCACCTACTTGTTGGGATCAGCAGTAATATGTTTGCATGTCTAGGACAACATTGAGATCACATCCTACCAATTAGTGAAGTTTACATGTGTTCACAGACATTCTAGGACAGCATTTTTGCACATAAGCTTTTTTTTGAAGGACTGTTTCAGCCATTTCTACTGTAGACATTTCTATCTGTTATATTCTTTCTTCCTTGATTTGTACACTGTAAATCCCACGAAGATAGTACATAAAGGTAAACTATAGATATTCTTCACAACGCAAACAGACAAAACATCCTCTTTAAGCATGGGTAAAGCATCTCCAAGAGGACAATCCGTGCTGCTCTACACAATAAACTACACCATCCTTATCTAAATATGCAACAGGAATTCTTAATCAGTACATTTTCTCTTAACCAAAGAGTCAATCACTTGCACGTGACTCAGTTTGAAAGTGCAATACTTATGTAAATGTAATCGTAATTACAGTTTATTCTAAAAACACCATTAGTAGAATCATGATAGTTTACACACAGTTCTTAATTACGGCTTGTCAGTTTAATGAAGTCAGTGAGAGTAACAGGATGGGGTTGACAGTGTATACCATGTAAAATGCACATTCATTCTTAACAGAACTTTCCATAGTAGACATTTAACTAAAAGCAAGACATGTAAATGATCTTTCCTTGGATACATTACAAGACAAGTACAAGAAAACTTGTTTTATGCTCTAAAGTTTACTATAATCTGTATACTTACCTTTCATATGGTCAAGGTGTTTGGCATTTTGCTTAGGGTGAACATTATCTACCTGGAATAAAACCTAACCAAATTTTTGCAGGGAGTTATGGAAAATGTGAGGATTGCTGCTCTGCTATGGAGGAGATGCTATTGAAGACACCTTCAAGAAAGGATGTGATAGGAATTAAGAGCAGGTATAAAGTTTATTAAAGTTAAAATGTGATTGCAATCTTGGAGTCAAGAATGATTGTTTTAGCAACAGTGATGGTTTTAATGATGTTTTCTTAAGGGTAGCCAGTGGTGCCAACTCACACAGTTCTCTATCTGTGAAAACAATGTCAAAACAGCCACCTTTAAAAATGTTTAATTGTCAAAATAATGTATTTATTTACAGAAACAGGAGTTTTCTGGTGAGCTTACAGGACAGTTGTGGTTTAACCTCCAGTTTTATGCATACAGAAGGGCCAACCAGAGTTAGCTTCTTTTGTAAGATGAGCTTTGACCCAAAGTCTCCAGGTAAAGATTTGCTTCCTCATGTCTCCAGGGCAGTCTCTAGGACAGTTCTCTTGGCGGGGATAGTGGTGATTAATCATGCCAATACGCTACCCACTTCCCTCCTATTCAATATTGCCTGGGGCCCTTGCCCTTATGTGTGGCCAGCCTCATGCCATGAAAAGCCACTCACAAAAAGAAGGAGAGCTCTGCGTAGTCTGTCTGAGAGGTTCTTAGTTATGCATAGTTTAATCTATGAGCTGAGGTTTAGAAATTTTACTGATCTTACCATACATTATACTAGGCTAACCAGACTCTTCTTGAGATTAGGTTTGGGCTATAATACTATATATAGTGCTGGCAGAAAGATTAAACTGAGCTAAAAATGTCAGTTTTTGTAAATAAACTGCAGAGGTATCTTTACTGTTTAAATAGTATTGTATATGATAAAACAATCTATACCTACATGTTTATGTTTGCAACATTTTTTTTATGTTATCCAGGACCAGCTCCTTGTCCAACTAACCAGAATTAAGTCTTGCAGATTGTTGGAATGATACATCTCCTATGTAATCTAGCTTTTCTGAGAGGCACATATTGTAATTTCCAAAGAAAAGACTTTTGTTAATAAATTAGTGCTTTTTATTTACCGAACCTCTGTGTCTGTGTAAATAATTCAGTGAATTACCTGCAGTCAGTGACCCTAAACTAATAAAATCCGCTACATTCGGAGAGTCATTACGATTTTTAACTACCTAGAATATTAATGGTAAACAATGCTTTGGATACAGTCAGTGCTGCATTTACCTTTGGGGCCACCTTAGGCCTGACCTAAGGCAGCTCCCCAGTCCACTTGACCTCTGTCGTCATATCCCGGCGTGCTGTATTAGATGTGCATAGCCTTTTAATGAAGTCTAGGGAGGCTTTGCTGAGTCAGCACAGCTTCCATAGCATAAATAGGCTGGTTGGGGGGATTAAAGATCTCTCTTGTAACTTGGTAATTGTGCAGCGGGACAACGAGAGGTCGAAATTTTGCGTGGTGGGCCTAGGCCAGGAAACGTCACTGGATACAGTAAGTACTGACCATCTGTGCCTTTTTTAGACAACTAGATATTGCTATTTGTAATCAATAAAATGATTAAAGGAACATCCTGCTATCATACACGCATTACGGTAATTAATATAATAGCTGAGTGCTCCCCCTTGCATTTACCTCTCTCACCATCTCCCAGCAACTAAGCTCGGATGAACATATATCCTGCTTACCAAAGCACATGCATGCTATACTCACTGCCAGCCAGCAGTTCTGGCTTGCACAAGAGCTCCATGGTGTCTAGCCAAACCCCAGTGCACATGCGCGGAAAGCACTCCCACTGATTTCAATGCGAGAGCTTTCTTGTCACTGATTGGCTGGTTCAAGCAGCCAAAGATTGCACAAAAATGACTACAGAAGGTGCATTCACTGCAGCTCTTGAGCAGCAGCTTCTTCTAAAGCTAAGTACAAAAGTTCCTTACTTTCAACAGACTTATAATACATATTAAAGTAGATCTACAAAATTAAAACATAATAATCCATTTATATAGAAGTTGCTATTATACAAATACATGTATGTTACTACATATATTTTTCACGTATATCTGAATTTTCCCAAATGCTATTTTAAATGTTAGTAAGACTTTTCAAAACATCATATATTAACCAAAAGGCAATATGCCATCTACTAACTCAGAAATGTTTTCTTCTGCATCACTATCATCACTCCATCCCCAAGAACGATGCCGGGTATAAGAGGAGTCCGAGTCAGAGCCTCCGTAATCCATGTTTACAGGTTGGTGTAATAATAACCTTCTTTTTAACTTGCGTCCTGTACGTGAATCTCATCCTGTTACTCGTAACTGCGGATTTCACATGTTATCCTCCTCCATGTTTACAAGGTTATGGATGTTCAAGCATTAAACCCTGCATTTATATTTGAATGACGTATAAAAAAAACTAACAAAAGACAACACAAAGAAAAAAAGAAAGAACGTATTCAGTTGCTGACAGTTCCCTTGTGCAAGGTTTCTGCTCTGGGTATTAGCAGATATCCTCTGCCAGCACAAGTGAAACCTTATATCTGTTGTCTTGCACATAGGAATCGGAAAGAAATGCTCCAAGCTTTCAGTACTGTATGTTCACATATCTTAGGTGTTGTGTTTTTTATTTTGGTTTTTTTTTTGCAATCACCTTGAATGTATAATTAGAATCTACATAACTTAAAAATAAAAACGCAATGGTGTATCTGATAATGGTGGACATGCTGTAGCTGTTAATACTCTAAAGTGCTTTCCCCTATCAAATACATTTTAAAAGTGCTTTACTTTTGCATTTAACATTTAAAATATTTATGAGTTTTACTAAGGTAAGGTGAATTTCTGCTGTCCTTTCAGAACTTAGTTTGTTGTTACAGTAGAGTGTCTATTTCTGCTATATGGCAATCAATTTTCTGGTAGGCCTGTGGGCTGCTGGCTAATAGCACCCCATACTTATCTGATCTGCCTATCTAGTGGCACATCGGGTCCTGCAGGGTTAAGTTTGAAAATAAAAATGTAACATGAGACTGCACGTATCCAGCTGGCTGTGGCAATTATGTCAATTGGTAGCCACATGCCTTAAAGTGCCGGACCCCCTTAATCATCGCCAGTCTGGCACTGTTTTCTGGTCATATAAGGCAAACCAATGCCACCTTCACAGACCTGGACTGACTGTTAGATAGGGGTCTTTCTAGCAGACACTAGAAACACAAATTAACTATTGTACAGGCAAAAACAATCAGACTGCAAGGTTTTTAGGAATTATAAACTTTAAAAAGACGCTCCAGTGTCCCAGGTAGCCCCCTTGAAATGAATGCATATGAAAAATACTTTATATAGAGGTGTAAACCTAAGCTTACTGGTTGACTTGAAGCCGATATAAATCCAAATTCAGTTTTTGGAAAGAAAAAAAATTGAGCAAATGTACACATAATGTTTAAATAACTGGTTAGGAAAACAAAGACTGTCTAATTTATGACAAAAATGAAGGTCATCTACTTGATGTCATCTAATTTTTCCTATGTAAACACACAGACTGTGTTAGCATTAGAAAAAAAATGTCAAAGAATGTTTCAGGCGATGAATGAGAGAAGAACAAAAAACTGATACACAGTACCAGACAGATGGATATCTTATAAGACCCTTGCAGTCCAGCAGCAGGTGTTTAAAGAGCAAGCTGTGCTGAACATTCAAACAGAAAATGACGAATGGCCTTCATAAACAATGCAAAATGTGTTCGTAGACACTTAACAATCAGCTTTATACAATAACACTTTCAGAAGAACAGATTGGATGCTCAGCTTTGCAGGCTGAAAAGATAAGCCTTTCTTTCTATTTTTTCAAAACCAATACACATAAAAACACATGCATGTGCCTAGTAACTTCTGGAGTTTACATACAGGTGTATGTGAAATACATGTCCATGCAGCTCTGAATATGCTCTAGGAGTTCTAGTTACCTACGCTGGTTACTGGTATTCCTGCCTCTAGTTCTCTTCAAGTCCCACCAACTCATAACACAGCTCTGTCCTTATTTTACTCTAAATCCTATCCTACTACAATCGGTCCCTTCAATCTGTTTATTGCAGTACCCCAGGGGCATTCCCAGAAACTGTCCGTGTTTTGTCTGGTGAGTCTGGGAGACTCTGGGTCATGGGAGCAGGTAGGTAGGTGAAATATCAATGGAGGTCTGCGCTGGTTATGCCAATGTGTTCTTCTTGTGATGCTAGTGTCATGAGGTGGTTATTTGAATAAGGCGGGTACCAGCCCCATAACTCCCCAACTCCTGCTACACCTTACAATACAGGTGTCCCTACTTAGACATCTAAAATGTTGGGGGATACGAGAATCATTTCCAACCAGAAAGCTGGGTCTCTGGGCGAACAACCCTCCACCAACTAAGTGCCTGGGTGTCAGAGAAACGGGCTTAAATGGCCACCCTCCCTCTACACACATCGACCTTTGTCATACAAACGTTCTTGATGAATACATTTATTCCACAAGTTGACATTTGCATAGCCCCATTACAAGATGGACATTTGTCTGTAAGTACAAGCAACATACTACAACAGAAGCTTGACAGCTTTACATTATCACAGCATGGGTGTCTCATGTTTTATGTAGCACAAAGTCTATGGAATTTGCCCTGGCTGATATTTGAATAGAAATGTAATGATTCGTCAAGGTCAAGGCGGACATAAATGCAGAGTGCTAATACATTAGCTATAGTTATTTTAAAGTAGATAAATATTTTGCTAATTTAGAAAGATTTCTGTCTTTCCGTAGACTTCAAATCATCCTCTATTTAAAATAAAGTGGCTGTTTTCCACATAAAAAATAACTGAGCAAATTCAGTTCTATAATACTAGACGTTTCACAGATTTAGATGTGCTAGTGGCAGCTGCAAAGTGTCAGATTTTAAAATGGTATGCATACTAATCTTTTAGACACATATGTCAAAACTTGTGTAAGCCCATTGGAGGTCCCCGGGGCCCAAACCTCACAAAGAAACATGTCCCACAGTGCCATCTTAGCCCCCAAACAGCTTGTATGTGACAACCCTAAATGGCTTGTAAGTGAACCCCAAAAAGTATGCCTGTGCTGTCTATGTCCCCCAAATGCTTGACTGTGCCACCAAACAGTTTGCCTGTGCCATCTTTGTCCACAAACAGCTTGCCAGTACCCACAAATAGCTTGCCTGTACATCTTTGCAGATTCTCACACCGGGGCCCAGAGGCTTCTAGTTACGCTAGATGATGGTTAAAAACATAATGTATATGCGAGCTGCTAAACCACCACTTGTAGTTGAGAATAGAATAACACAAGATTTGGCACTAAAAAGTTATAACAGCAAGATTAAACTTTTCTGCAACTCTTTTCTAATTATATTAAATTATATAAAGACTGTCACTTTAAAAATAGCTTATCATAAGAGTACACACTGCAAGACATTACTGAAGTTGGAAACTCAAGGACCAATTCATATCATATACGGAAATTATATTGCCACAATTTTATCTCATAGATAAAAAATAATAGGCAGTCTACAATTATACAACTGTACAATGAACACGACCAAATGGTACAATGATGGCAGATTCCAACAGCTTATTTGACATAAACACCTAGAACTTTTCTTTACTTTAATGAGCAGTCGGTTTGGTGAACCACTGATTATCTTAGATAAATAACTATTACTTTATATAAAAGGTACTATTGATTTTGTGAATGTAAGTTACCTTTTGGATTAAAAGAAATATTGCTTGCTTCCAAAACAATAATAAAAAAAAAAAAATACCAAACACTTTAAATACTTGTCCCATAGCAAAGGGCAAAGGATAAAGCAGGACAGTATACTGAATTTAAAAGAAGAAAAAACTACCACAGCAGGAGAACATAGTCTGAAATTAAAGACATACGGCTCTCCAAGATATATAAGATAAGGCCCGGGACTAATGAAAAGTATTCAGAAATTGGGCAGACTAGATGGGCAGAATGGCTCTTATCTGCCGACGCATTCTATAGTTAGAAGAAAATTCAACAAATCCCAAATAAAGATATAGCGAGCGAAGCTGTGCACATACAAACTGCAAACCTAGCCATATGGAGAGCTGGACTCCAAGAATACAATCGTCATAACCAGGAAGGAATATGCAGATTAGTGTCTATATAAAACTAATTAAATGACACCCCATAGTACTATGTTCACAAATAAACAAGTGAATACAGAAAGGTATGACAAGGGATCGTGGTTGAGTAAAAATATTGATATATATTTTAAGGAATCTAAAAAAAGAGGCAAGGCATTGTTAAAAGAAGGGGATTGATTTTGCTAGCATAAGGGTCAGGTGTTACTCTGAACCCAAAATGCCCCTCAATGATATCTATCTATTCTGTAGCACGGTGTATATTATTAACAGAACTAGATACCCGTTCCATCACAGGTCCTGATGAAGAGCCACATCGAAGGCTCAATGATGAAGACTTAATTCTTCAAGTAGCAACCTTTGTATATAATACAACACCTTTATTTATATTTACTACTAAAGCTTATTACTTTTTTATAATTTGCTTCTTAATCATTTTTTTTGGAGCCTGCGATCATACCGAGTGTCTACTCTTTACCTTTATCGCCATGAAATATTCATCTAGATTATGTTACACTGGTCTTCTTCCCTGATGGAAGTTAGAAATAAACTTGGCAGAACTAATACAATTCTCCTGACAGCCTGTTCCACACTGAGAAGATGTTTGTAATTTTTCTTGTTATTGACAACACTGAGGCTCTAACAGATCAGCATCGGTGCAAGTCTACAGGAGTACCAAGTACAAAGTATTTCTACTACACAGCTACACATCCACAATCTTTCTTTACTGATCAAAGGGTACAGATGATGATACAACATTTACCTATTACACGAAAGGAAGAAAATCTAGCAGCAAGCCGAAAGCTTTCTCTAGAATGCCCACTTTAATTCCAGAACACAATTTACTTTTTGCCTATGCCATAGGATCAACCACCTTAATGTGGTCGGTATATATTTATTTACACACTCACACTGACACTAACACTGTGTATATCAGCATATAGTGTGAGGGAGTTTGTTTATTACTGTTTGGTGTTAGCATGTGTGTGCATGAGCATCTGATGATAGCTTGTGTGTGTTACTGTATAGTGTTTAAGTGTAGATTAGTATATGGTGTTAGCAACAGTGTATATGTCTGTAAGCCTACGGTTATTGGCATCTGGGAGATGGAGGAGCAGGAGAAAGAATGCGTGTAAATGTTAGTGTACTGTGTTACAGTGAGTGTTAGAATGAGTTTGCGTGTTAGTATGTATGCGTGTTATAAGAGGCACATAGGCACCACTAACCATATACTTGACATTGCTCTCATAAAGTAAGCTTACATGATCAGTGGAGCAACAGGCAAAACAAGATGATGGGCATGGGGCACGCAAATGGGAATGGCTTGGAGACCAGATTTTAAGCCTGTATTTGCCCCATGTTGGCCCTGGGTTCAAGCGGCCATTCTGGGGATTGTTAAGGAGCAGGGAGAAAAGCATGCAGGGATTTACTTGATATAACTTGATTTACTTTAGCCAAAAGTTCTGATGGTGACAGTTCAACTTTAAGTAATGTAAAAGTATTATAGGTAATTGTTCTACTACTCTTTTACATGCGCCATTCACATTTACCTCATCCTTGAAAGCAGGTAATGTAAGTGGACACAATGTACGTTACATTTTTACATTCAATCATGTGCATGGTGCTTTAATCCTGACCCAAACTATGAAACTAAATGATCTGGAGAATGCATTAAATGTCTAACAACTTTATTAATCTAATAACCTATGTAATATATTGAATAGAACAATATTGCCAGTAAGTTATATAAACTATTCTGCTTTAAAATTGGGGTGGTCTATAAAAATATTCTCCAAGGAAGGCCTTAAAATCTTAATAGTGTCATAACTTTTACCCCACTACATTCAGTAGAAAAATTAAGAACAAAATGAAAAAAAAAACTTTTTGGCAAAGTATAAGGTCCCTTTTTTATGAAAAAGATATTTGACCTTGAATTTTATTAAAAGACTAAAAAATTATGAATGTCCTAGAAGTCATAACTGAGAAGAAGCTGATATTTTATAGTTTAAACATTTTAAATCAATAATTGTTTCTTTTGTCTCAGTGAGAGCAAGAATGAAGATGTACTCTGTAAAGTCAAGGGCAAAGTTGCTTGGTGGCACCAATTTGTTCAATGCGGTCTGCTCGTTTACCGTTAAAAATGGTAATGACCATTCGACTAATGGTATATTTGTAGCGAGAGATTGGCCTGCAATTATGGAGTGTTTCATAACATCCTTGTGGATGTACACACTCTGTGATTGCAGGTAATTTGTTTGATTAGTGTTCTACAATGTTGTTTTCAATTTCTAACAAAATTATAACATTTGTTAAGGGCAGATGTACTGTACATGCTGTGATAATTTCCCCAGATTTTAAGGTTGATAATATGTAAGAGTCCAAGAACAACAGTGCCTTCTGGGTCAAAGATTCTTCCATGTGAATAGTTTTTTAAAGGATTGTTAATAATGAATGTTTTTTTTATTCCAAATCTGAACAAAACAAATTAAATGAGAAATTGGGTTAATTGAATATAACAACCTATAGTTGATACCTCCATTTTTCTTTTCAGAGATAATCATATTGTTTCCTGGGAACTTCCCAGGGTAGGCTACCTTGACCTCTCTCTTAAAGGGTCTAGTTGAGCTGTGCCGGGGTGGGTAGTAGGAGGGAAAGGAGCAAAAGAGCAAAAAGGAGACCCTTGTATGTTTTTATGATTTGTTTCTCCTTTGTTTGCCCCTTCACAATTTCTTCTATTTTTGAACATTTGTCACACTTTACTGTTTGAGATCAGCAAACTGATTTTAATATTAAATAAAGACAAAAATGCAGTTTTTAAATGATGATTTTATCTACAGAGGAAAAAAGTCAATCAAACTTTACCTAGGCGTATGTGAAAAAGGAACTTCCCCCTTGGTTACTAAATCAACCAATTAACCAAATTAAATAGCTTATTGTGTTCAGTTTCACTAGACACATCCAGGTATGATTATTGCCGGTCATAGTGAACCAGTGGCGGAACTACCAGGGTCGCAGGGGTCGCGACTGCAACCGGGCCCTGGAATTCTGCCAGTCAGGGGGGCCCAAGGGGTGCCGAGCGGTTGCTGAAAACGACCGCTCAGCAACTCTTGGGCCCCCTGATTGACAGAAATCCAGGACTCCTCTGCTCCCCGCTGTCGCCGCCTGCCCAGAGTGCAGTGTTGTGAGCGTCATATGATGTCATATGCCGGCGCTCAGCAGTCCAGCGCCGCACCCGAGACAAACGCCTCACGCTCCCAACACAGGAGTTGACGGTGGTGACCTACAAGGGGTAGGGAAATTGGGTAGATCGTGAAGTGGGGGTGGGAGGAGGTAGATCGTGAGAAGGGGTAGGGAGGAAGGGTTGATCGTGAGAAGGAGGGTAGGAGGAGGGTAGATCTGAAAGGGGTAGGGAGGAGTGGTTAGATGGTGAGAAGGGGTAGGGAGGAATTGGTTAGATCATTGAAGGGAGTAGGGAGAGGGTAGATCATGAGAAGGGGTAGGGAGGGTAGATCATGAGAAGGGGTAGGGAGGAGGGAGATTGTGAAGGGGTAGGAGGAGGGTGGAGATAGTAGAAAGATAGATGGGTTGGGGTGGGGCCCTTAACAGATTCTCGCACCGGGGCCTGGTTTCTAGTTACGCCCCTGTAGTGAACCTAAACATAATTTAAATGGAACCTTTCTTGCAAAGGTCTTAAAAAGCAGCACATGGTGTTAAAGGAATTCAATAACAGATGAGAAACAAAGTCATTTCTAAGGCTCTGGGGCTCCAGTGAACCACAGTGAGAACCAGTGTCTAGAAATGGAGAAAACTTTTATCAGGAATGGCAGGTTTCCTAAAAAAAATCCTCCAAGAGAGCCCTGCCAACCCATCCAGGAGGTCAGAAAAAGAACCCAGACTAACATGTAAAGAACTACAGACTTTACTTGCTTCAGTTAAGGTCAGTGTTCACAATTCCACAATAGGAAAGAGACTGTGCAAAAACAGTCTTTCATGCTTATCATGCTTTCTTGGTCATATCCTAAATATCCTAAAGGTCAAAATCCTTTTAAACATACCAGGTACCCCATCCCCACGTTTCATTCTAATATCCCTCTCTCTGTCCCATTTTAATTTGTTTATAAAGTCCTAGTTGAGCAATATAATCGCTTGCTTGTGTTAAATATGACTTTTTCACATCTTTGGGAATCTTCACATCAGTGGGAATACTATTTATACTGAATTCTAAGTGTGCTGTATTAGTTCACAGCTTTAGTCCAACAACTAATTGCTCTGTGTCACAAGGAATTTACACCCTAAATGGCAGTATTTGCAGACAGCAGTTTTTTGATCATACCGGGCGACCGTATATATTATGATAATTTATACAGTGAGGACATAGTTTGCAGAATTCATGGTTCCTAGAAAAAAAAGGTCAGAATAGTAATAGGCAATATTAGCATAATTATAACCAAAACTACTTGATTTTCATCA
>VKOC01027473.1:0-14775 GCA_009364415.1 Spea multiplicata
ATCCGATTGATAGAAAAAATAATCGGCCAACTAATCGGTTATGAAAATAATAGTTAGTTGCATCCCTAATATTCAGTATACCTTTTAGTAAATGTCTTTTCTTAAATACACTGCTCAAACACTGATGGACAATCAATTTCACATGCTGTTGTGCAAATGGAACAGACAACAGGTGGAAATTATAGGCAATTAGCAAGAAACCTCAATAAATGCAGAAGGTGACCACAGACTACTTATCAGTGGTATGCTTCCTGGCTGATGTTTTGGTCACTTGAATGCTGGCGGTGCTTTCAATCTAGTGGTACCATGAGACGGAGTCTACATCCCACACAAGTGGCTCAGGTGGTGCAGCTCGTCCAGGATGGCACATCAATGCGATCTGTGGCAAGAAGGTTTGCTGTCAGCGTAGTGTCCAGAGCATGGAGGCGCTACCAGGAGACAGGCCAGTACATCGGGAGTACCACTGCCAGAGCCCTGCAAAATGACCTCCAGCAGGCCACAAATGTGCATGTGTCCACTCAAATGGTCAGAAACAGGCTCCATGAGGGTGTTATGAGGGCCCGACATCCACAGGTGGGGGTTGTGCTTACAGTCCAACACCGTGCAGGACGTTTGGCATTTGCCAGAGAACACCAAGATTGGCATATTCGCCACTGTTGCCCTGTGCTCTTCACAGATGAAAGCAGGTTCACACTGAGCACATGTGACAGACATGACAGAGTCTGGAGACGCCGTGGAGAACGTTTTGCTGCCTGCAACATCCTCCAGCATGACCGGTTTGGCGGTGGGTCAGTAATGGTGTGGGGTCGCAATTCTTTGGGGGGCCGCGCAGCCCTCCATGTGCTTGCCAGAGGTAGCCTGACTGCCATTAGGTACCGAGATGAGATCCTCAGACCCCTTGTGAGACCATATGCTGGTGCGGTTGGCCCTGGGTTCCTCCTAATGCAAGACAATGCTAGACCTCATGTGGCTGGAGTGTGTCAGCAGTTCCTGCAAGAGGAAGGCATTGATGCTATGGACTGGCCCGCCCGTTCCCCAGACCTGAATCCGATTGAGCACATCTGGGACATCATGTCTCGCTCCATCCACCAACGCCACGTTGCACCACAGACTGTCCAGGAGTTGGCGGATGCTTTAGTCCAGGTCTGGGAGGACATCCCTCAGGAGACCATCCTCAACCTCATCGGGAGCATGCCCAGGCGTTGTAGGGAGGTCATACGGCACGTGGATGCCACACACACTACTGAGCCTCATTTTGACTTGTTTTAAGGACTTTACATCAAAGTTGGATCAGCCTGTAGTGTGGTTTTCCATTTTGATTTTGAGACCTCCATGGGTTGATAAATTTGATTTCCATTGAGAATTTTATGTGATTTTGTTGTCAGCACATTCAACTATGTAAAGATGAAAGTACCGTATTTACTCGATTATAAGATGACCCTGATTATAAGACAACCCCCCCAAATCTGAATATTAACTTAGGAAAAAAAGAAAAAGCCTGACTAAAAGACGACCAAAGGAAAAAAGTTTTACCAGTAAATGTTAATTCATGTAAACAATTTTGATCTCTGACAGCCGGGGAAGGTCTACGCGACGGACACAGACAACCCCCGCTGCTAGCCACACCTCCTTCCGGCTGCAGGGGACGTTGTCTACGTGGATCGCGTAGACGTCAACCCGCTGCCCCGGGGGGGGGGGGGGGGGGGGACAAGAGTGATCCAGGTCCCCCTGCAGCGGTGCGGGGATCTGGATCTTAGTCTCCTAATCAGACCTCTATTTGAGATCTGTTTAGAAGACGACCCCGATTAGAAGACGAGGGGTATTTGCTCTGAAAAAAACCTTGTCTTATAATCGAGCAAATACGGTATGTCATACGATTAGTTCATTCATTCAGATCTAGGATGTGTAATCTTAGTGTTCCCTTTATTATTTTGAGCAGTGTACTTTTAAATTGGTATCATTAAGTAAACTTGTAATACTTATCAAGCTTTAATGATGCATAATTGAATTACTTACCTTGGATTCTCATATCAGTGAAGCCAAATATTAATGGATATTTAAGGCGCTACCCTGACTTTGCCCACTATTCTCTGGATCAACACACCATTCCCTAAGTAACCCTGTCCATATGACATGTTAAGTGCATTTATCTGTCACTGGTTTTCTACTTGCTAATGTCTCCTATCCAGTGGCTGAGACCAGGAAAACCCATACTATGGCACTTACATTTTTAAGTCACCATTTTATACTTGACTCAGATATATCTCATCATGGCATCTGAAACAAGACTAAGGGCTGATTAAGGTCTAAGTCTCTAATCAGGAAAGATAGGCAGTCTAGATGGGCTGAATGGATTCTTATTTGCCCCCTATGTTTTAGACTCTAGAATGCCTTGCACAATCTATCAGAAATTCAATTAAGTGTTGAATTCAATTTAGAGTGCGGTGTTCCGAAGTAGTGATTCTATTCTGGGCCCAAACATCCGAAGTACTACTGCTCTGATTACCTGGAAGATGTTCAAGCAAATGAAGCATAGATCCTTGATACTCTCGACAGTATACATGAATCTGCAGCATTCTTCCAAGCTTGCCAATGAATCCTTAAATACATATTTATACGATATCTACATGGTCCTTTTAAATTTTTATGTGGTCCATTTGGGAATACATGTTATAGTGCCTAACAACAAATGAAGCAAGACTGTTGAGCCTGATGCAACATGCACATACATCATTATGTACTGTCTAACCCAGGTGTAATTATTTTCACATTAATTATAAAACTAACAGCAAATATTTCCCGCTTCTTCCTAATATTATCAAGTTGAGGGCAGCTTATGGTCAATCCAATATGGGTAACTCTTTAAACTCCACGTGACTTTGGGAAATCTTCAAGTTGGGCCATTTTAAGGTTTCAGTGAAGATTAGTTATATTTGTTACAGCTAGTAATCAAATTACAAATAATTGTAGATCCAAAGGTAGCATGCAGTTGCCTTTTAAAACCTCACCGATGCTGTAATGTAGAATTAGAATAATAAGGTAGAAATCAACAATATTTTTTTTTCATAATAAAAAAACTGTTGACTGTGTGACAGTTTTCAGTGTATGTGAATAAAACAGTAGGTGATGTGACCAAGACTTTGAAGGCCAGCAGGAGGATTGAGCGTCTGTTGTGCCTGGTGTCTCCATGTTTTGAAACAGTGGTGTCAAAAAGCTGAAAATTACTTTTGTTACCTGAGGCTTTTGAAGCCATTTCCTTTTGATGGCCTTTGCTTTTTGTCATCTCGCAATTCAGTAAGAAAAGGAAAATAATTTGAGCCAAGTAATTTTGGCCTGTAGCTCTTGGTAAATCATGATTTGATGCAGGAGTACAAGTTGGCAATGGACTACACGAGCATATTAGTCAAATGTGTTCTCTTGATGATTTATCTGCTTAAGAGTGAGAGGAACGTGTTAGCAGTGACTGAAGGCTGTTAGAGTATATGTCCTTTGACATAACGTCAATTTTGACTATTGTAATTAATTGTGAGTGTCAGATCTGAATCCTTGCGCCGTCTATATGCATCAATGCCATTATCCTCATTAGGATTCGTGAGGTTTCCCCAGCTACTATGTGGCCTACATTTTACATTTACTAGAACCTCTATTTCTTCTAGTTGTTGAACATTAAACGTACAGTAGTTAAGAATTTGTTTCTATACATAATACAGTTTAACCGTTGCATGAAGCCAGCATTTTCTCTTTTTTTCACTTGAAGTGATTGTAATCATTCAATTGAATTGATTGTCATAATTTAAGTAAATATCTAAAGCTTGGCTGCTTCAGTGGCACCGTCTCCAGTAGGAGAACAGGTTAAATAAAACATTGAATTTTCTTTGTTTAATCAGTAGCAATAATTAGGTTAGTCGCTTGAAGGTTGAGACAACTTGTTGCGCAGCAAAGATCAAGGATCCAGGGCTGCCCGTTTGTCTGATTAATGGGATGCTGCCTTTTACTGCTTCCATAGATTGCAGGACTAAGGACATAGCAAAAGTCATTAGGGGAGTAATCAGCACTGAGTCTGTAATTATATTAATGTATGCCTCACCTTGCCTGTTGACCCTTTTGACCCTGATATAATGCTACAATTATCCAGTGCATGCCATTCAAGTCTCACCATTGGCAGATCAGATTACCATTGTGATTTAGGGAAAGGGGCAAATGCATTCCATGGCTGGAGTGTGCATTTGATGATATCTCTGGAGGGGCATAGTTTCCAGAGGAGACTGCTTTAAAGAAGAATAGCTGACTGGCAAGACTACATGACCAGGCTATACAAATAACATGTTTTGATGCTTACTGAGGGCTTGAAAGTGTTTGTCATTCTTCATCTTACAGGTTAATGTAATTGTCCACTGCAAAGCATCCCTAAGTGACAACTTCTACATTACAATTATTATTTTTCATTTATATATCATATTTCACAGCTCTGCTCAATAACAATTAAGGATGCGGATGGCATGGGGAACACTCCTTGTCCACACTGAATGTGGAACTGTAAACATTGGTTGACAGAGATTTAGGTTAATATAAAAAGTTTAAAATAATTCTCAATATTTCTTGATGTTTCATGGGTAATCTGTAGCTGTCCAACAGTTATGTGTACTTTATCGCTATTCTTGAAAATAGGATATTGCATGTGGTTTAGATGAGTGCCCAAAATTCCCATGTCATAAAGTTTTACAACAGGTAAATCGAAACCGAAGAAAAAAACCTACACTTATATGCAGGCCCGGACTGGCCATCGGGCACAACGGGCATTTGCCCGGTAGGCTAGGTGGCCTAGGGTCGGATTGGCGTAGGGGCTGATGGAGCTGCAGACTGACTGGGCCTATACGGCCTCTACGGCCGCATTAACGCAGGGCATAAGGGCCCACGGCAGAGCGGGAAGATGAACACCTCGCGCCCACAGGACTCCGGCAACAAGGTAAGTAGGGTGATGGGGGGTGTAGTGAGAAGGGGCAGAGGTGGTAGATAGAAAGGGGGAGAGGTGATAGTGAGAGGGGGAACATATTGAGACGTGGAGAAGGGGGGGTACATTATGATAAAGGGGAACATAGTGCGAAGGTGCATATAAGAAGGGGAGGGGTAGATGGGGAGAGGGGGTAGTGTGAATGTGTACGAGAATGAATGAATAAATGTGTGAATGTGTATGAGAATGAATGAATAAATGTGTGGATGAACTGCTTGACTGATTTGTGAGACTGCATTAATGAATATGTGTAAATGATTCATGTGAATGAGTGAGTAACTGTAAGTGATTGTGTCTATCATGAATGTTTAAGTGATTTGGGGAAATGCAAAGATGGTACATGAAGGGTGGGCTGTTTGCTGACAAATATGTCTTACACTGGGCTGTTAGGGGACAGTTTTCTCAGGCTGGGCTGTATTATGTGTGTAATCTGAGTGCTGATCAGGTTCTATGTGGGCAATGTGGACACAAGGGCTGGCTTTGGGGTGTGCAACCGGTGATCTATGCTGTGATTTAGGGTGTTATCTATACCTTTAATGCTGAGTTTATATTTGAATTCCAATTGATTTATAGCTCCTAAATATATATATATGTATATATATACACACACACCAAGCAGAATTGTTCTTTGGTCTGTCATTCATCTGGCATGCCACACCATAATAGTCGAACAAAATTAATTTTCGTGCCAGTTCGTTTGTATATCCTAGTGATGAGCTGGTTACTCAATAGATCAGGGGCACTCGGCCCAACCTTCAAATGTAAGTACTTCAGTCATATTTAAATTGGCTGGCTGACATGAAATGTCTATAGCTTCATGCACCTGTGTTTGAAAGTCTGTCACCACATATTGTTTCATTAGGAGTTCAGCCAGGTGACTCATGTCAATGAGCAAATATCTTCCCAGAATCCTCTAGGACCGAGCCAAAGTGTCTTGCATTATAAACGTGCCAAGGGCTGGGGAATGAACAGGAAACGCACGCTATAGGTGGTGCTGCTGCTTTGAGATACACGTGTTAATATAGTATAAACGTTGATTGCCTTCTGTCATTTGCCCTCTATCGATAAATACAAGTTTCCTTAGTTCCCAGATAAAAACATCTAATATCTGCCCTGTCAAAATTATTTCTAGCTGATGGCAAAAACATTTTTAATATTCTTGGAATATAAACATTATATCTCCCCTCTGCACCGATCCATCTTGGCTGGCAAAGGTTATTGTGTACCCATGTACATTTATTATCTTGGGCCAGAGCACTAGAAGGGATTCAGCAATTTACTTTTTTTCCCGCTATGTCACGCTTGACTTGCACATATTACCATGATGTTTACAATGGAACTTTGTAATATTCAGCACGCATATTTATGTGTTTACGTGACACTTAGCAGCTTATACAGGGCTCCCTTCTGGAGAGACATACCTCTACAATCACACTTCAGCATGTAAAACCACTATAGAATGCTAAACAGAGAGAATATTCACATTCCAACATTCCCTGAAAGGAACCTCGCTCATTCGTTTACATGGTCTGAGAGGAATGTGTTCCCTTCAGATGCAATTACAGGATATGGTTCTAAAAAGGAGAAATGAAAGCTGGTAGGTGTAGTATTTAATTAAAGTTTTCCTCATGATATAAATATATACTGGTGTGTGTTTATATTTACTTTTAGGCAAGTGTGAAAAAATGCTGTAAAGTAAAAATGTGTTAAAAATAGACCTGTTAATGTTGTTTAACACAATGCAAAGTGAATAAACACAAGAAAAATCTAAATCGACTCAATATTTGGTGTGACCACCCTTTGCCTTCAAAGCATCATCAGTTCTTCTAGGTAGACTTACCACAAAGTTATTGAAAAGTCAAAGATTTGGGCAGTGCTGTGAGTGTATGTACATAAATAAATTGGTAAGTGGAAGAAATGAATGCGGTAAGATAATTCAATAAGGATAATTTAATGTTGTAAGCATATGGCTGTCCTAAAGACCAAGGGATTAAGGTTTGCGTGTTATAAATGTATGTATGCATGTATGTTTTTGTCATATAATAAATTCAAAGTTTTATTGGATGTGTATTTCTTTAAAAGCTGTAGATTGTTAGTTGATCTCAAGATTTAACAATATACCATTTGTGTATACTACATATAAATACTTGAATCAGAGAAAGCCTGTAAGGTGGGTTTGAAAGTTGGGTTGGGTTACAATATATTTAGTTCAGGTCATACTTCAAGTCATAGTTCAGGACAAGATTGCAAGTTGTCTTGCAGGTAATTTTAACACATTGGAGAAGATGATACTTGCATGCCCAAAGAAACTGAAATGCCACATCAAGGTGAGTTTGGTTGCCATCTCTGGTCCTGGGTAGCCCTGTGTGCATTTGTGATACAGGATTACTTCAGTCATTTTCAGTTGATGTATCTCTATTATGTTTTACTGCCATTTCATGCTCCAACACCACTTGCACATGCTTGTATTCACATGCTCTTAAGGTGCTTTTGTGAAATTATCTGAAAGGCTGAACATTGTATCTTTGTTGTTTGGCAAATTGTTCTTGTGCAATCATGTCCTACAAACTTTTATTACCCTTTCATCTGAATTAGTCAGACCTAAAACATTCTGTTTTCCATACTGCCTGTTTAAGATCCTTTGGTAGGTGTTTAACCCTTCTGCATAGTGAGATTTCGTTGGTCTCCTCGCCTATTGAAACACAGAAACATAATTTGACGACCTAAGAACTGTTCAGACTCAAACCTTAATCAGTCCTTGATCTCATCTTAGATTCAGGCGAGCCATATGCCTATTATATGCATGTTTACGTTCCCCGGGGTGTGTGTTCCTATGGCACATTCCCAGAAATCTAAATATTCAGTCAAGATTATACAGGAGCTTATTGTAATAACATCTGCAGGAGGTCATTTTGCCTTGAGACGCATAGTAAATGCCTTTTAGTTTTACAAAAGGTCAGAGGATGTAAGTGGAAATGTGTTTTGTGACATGGGATGTATGCGTGTGCTAAGCATACCCTATACCCAGACAACCTATGTAAATCGTGTATGTGTATATGTATATATATAATATGTATATGTGTGTGTATATATATATATATATATATCTCCACAGCGGGTATTTACCAGCAGCTCTGTGTCTTGGCAGAGATGGATTTGCTCACCCCTAAGACAATATTTATTTCTTTTACTTCATTAGACTTAATCTACCTGCGGATGATCTTAAGGCTGGTGTTGACTTTATGCTCCAGCACCAAGCTTATCAGCCTCTCTGCAGGCTGCCCAATTTGAATTTTAAAACTGGAGCTGGATGAATTTGTCGCATGTTAAGAAAGTCTGCCTGTCTGTTGCTGGTCCTCCCCATCCAGTAGCGAGGAAACTGAGTGCACGCCGCAGGGGCTTGTTAGGCACAGTTGTTGGAGTGATGAATCCTACTTACGTGTTTGCATCACGCTGGCTGTCAGCCCTTGTTACAGCCTAGGTGGGGGTTTCTATGCCTGGCAGGGAATCTCTGCTAGGGGTTTGTATGTTTTAAACAAGTCATTTGTTTTTCAAGTTAGGAATCACTGTCCCTTTCAGGCAGGGCGCATGAACTAATAGGGTGATTAACCAGAGGAAGCAGTGAAGATTTTACCTAAGCTTCTTCTATTTGTATGTGTTCGCACGCATTAGAGCTGTCTGATTGCCCCTTTATCTTACAGTGAATGGAATCTTAGACGTGCTTCGCATTTCAAACATTTGGTCCCCACCAGTTTAGGCCGACAATCTAAGCCACCGATAGGATTTTCATTCATCAAAGTATGTGGCCACATCATTTCATAGACTTCATGATTTCAAGGCTGATGTACCACCTGAAGATACACTTACAGTGCATGTGCAAGATGAATAATGTGATTTGTTATGCTTGAAAAATTAAGCGAAGGCATCATGTATTTTCTTTTTAGCACACAATATTTTGTTTTTTTTGTTCCCCTTTATTAAACCGTTTAAAGAATTGTCTCTTTTAAAAGAAAAGATTCTGTTCCATCTACTCTGACGGAGATCCTGTTGAATGTTCAAACTCTTCCCAGAAAACATAAACAAAACATGTTCCTATTTTTTTCTCATGGGAACTGCTAATTGTTGCACAGGTATATTTTTGCCTTTTTTAAAAAACCTTGAGCTCTTAATGCAAGTTTGGGATATACTGTTTTCACTAAAGGTTAAATAGTGCAGATTTAACAATCACAGGTGAAACAGACGTTTTATCACTCCTTGAATTAAATTATGTCATTTGGCATGTAGAACCATGTAGAATTATGTCATTTGGAAGTATCTTTGTTTAGTCAGTATTTCCCCATAATTATGCCTTACTGAGCCCCTGGCGTTAGAAGCACTTATTTGTTCTACTGTCTTCAGTGTCCCAATTGTGACTTGATATGTTTTATTATTAAAAATAAACTTGAGAACGTTCCAAGAAACATCATGTACAGAATGTATAATCTTGACTTCTCCAAGGCTGGTTTGTAGTATAGTTTCAAAGCACCGTGCGTTTAACGCAAAAGCAGAGACACTCTTGCATCCCAAAAGCATATTCAAAACGGTTAAAATACTATATCATATTTGGGAAGCATTTTACATTTATATTGTACTTTATAATAATAAGATAAATTATCTTGAGCATGATCATTCAGAATTTGTGCCTGGGAGGGGTGGGGTTAGGTTCCCAAATTGCTCACTTGGCATTCAACAGAAACACTGCTGGCGATTCTGGCTACTTTTATTTGAAGAGAAGAAAAGAACTTTATTATTTTAAATGATGTGTAGGAAAACATTTCTGCAGCTTCTTTGTCTCTACTGCAAATAACAGATCACCCCCACCACTGTGTTTTGAGTAACGTTCACCTCTTCCTGCGAAAACTGTAATAGTGCTCGGCCACCTTCCAGCGTAATTGGCGGGCATCAACAGCTAAGGTTTACTTTCTAGCGTCATTAGCGATTCTTTTTCAGTACCCTGGAAAATAAATCCAAAATAATGGAGCTGATAATAATAAAAAAAAAAAAGCAGGCACATGGAGAATTAAAGAGGTAGTTTAAATCCCCAGCTTGCAAACATCTTTATTTCAACCCATGTTGGTCTTGTTTGTTAAGGGCTGCTTGCTTTTCTTTTTTCTTTTAAATGCTTTTCCTTTTTTCTTGTGGTATTCAGGCACAATTGCACAAGGTTAGTGCTGTATAATTATTTGCCTGAAAAAAAAAAAATGGGTTTGACCTTTTAGGAAGAAGAAAAAAAAAAAAAAAAAAAGTACTTGCGTGAAAAAAAATCTAATTTATTTAAATATTTTCTACACAAGCTATTATACGCAATGTATTTTACCTCCGGGAAAGGATTAGACAAGGATGGAACGGTTAATAGCAGAGTTTGCTGGCCGTGAATCAAATTATGGCACATTACCACCGTTAAACGCACTTGGACAGAATATCTGTGTGCACGATTTACTTTTATATGAGTCTGAAATACCATAAAGCATTTTTATTTACTTAATATGATCAGCGGCCTGTTTCTTCACTCCATCCTGGAAGAAATGTTATCAGTGACAGCTCCTGACTTTTGGCATATCTTTAAGTCTTTAATACAGCTTTATTGATCGTAGTTGAAAATATATTTATGTGCCTGTTTTCTATCGTGTAATTCATTCATTTTTACTTTCGCTGAGAGGATGGTAGAAAGCAGAACAGCCTCCCAGCAGAAATAGTAGAAGGATAAGCATAAGGCTATCCTCAATCAAGTAGGAGACTAATGATTAAATCGACTGAATTTGGATCTGCTGTGAAATTCTATATTGCCATTAGAATTATTGATTCATACCCACACCATGCTTGGTAAGTAGGCATTTAAAGATACTGAGCAAAAAGGCAGGGTCTAAGATGTGAACAAATCGCTACGACACTGTCCCACACAAAAACAATAATAGAAAACTACAATACAAGTTAAAGATACTGGTATTAGAATCCCCTAAAGATGGGTCCACTAAGCCCATGTCCTTTCCTTTGTGGTTTGGATGGGCATCTGTAGTAAAGAAGAAGAGTGATGTCTTGGGTGGTAGTGAAGGGGGGATTAGATCTCTCGTCATCCCACTGCACCTCCAGGAACATGGACTGAAGTGGGTGGGAAACACATGGCCGCCATTTGTATTAGATATATGTACAACGTTACAGCACAGAACATTCTATAAATCAATTATGGTGTTATTCCGAGATTAAATTTGATAGGTTGGAATAGCAAGCAGAACCTGAAGTAGTCACAGTAGATTGACCAAATCATCCTGAACTGCCAACCAAAATGATGCTTTAGTATTAATTTTATCGTTGTGCATGAAATAGCCATTGATCCTTTCCACCCACCGATGATGTGTAATTAGGTATGCTAACAATGTTTTATGGAAGCTTGCAATCATCAATTCAGATTCTATATGTTGTTTGTTCAACAAACTTACCCTTGTGCTCTGCTCACAAAGCCATTTTTATTTCTGTTCTCTGGCAGTGCAGAGATTTGGAAACTTGCCCAAATGATAAGCACTAGTTTGAATTGTGGAGGTTGAACGAATGCCAGACTTTGGATGATGATTGACACTGCACAAGCTGCAAGTTCCTTTTTGCACTATTTTGCCTGACATTACTTAGAATTAAAAAAAAAACAAAAAAAAAAAAAAACACTAATGAACAATAAGAATGTAATAATGATTTAACAATAACATTCAAATATGAGCAGGACCGTTTATGTTCAATTTTGTATTGTTTTGGATGGGTAACTATTTTGATCATGGTAAAAATGCCTTGCTACAAACAGCCAGGATAGTTGTAGCAAGCTGTGAGTAGAGATAGAGACCTTTCGCTTTGGCATGGTAAATATTGTTGCAGTGCATTGCTGAGTGAGATGCAGGATCAGGCATTTAAAATTTAAGCAATAACGAAAAAAATATTTGTAATTATAAACATTATTTTTATTCAAATTATTTTTGATTCTTTTTTTTTTTTGTGCAAAATAATGTGTCTTTTTAAATATTTGAAAATCATTTATTTTATATGGAAAATTGGTTTAAAAGAATATTTGATGAAATTGAGGAAATGCTCTTTTCAAACCAAATTCCTGTAGCTTGAACCAGTTGAGATTTGCCATGTGAATGGCATTTAAATTACATGGCATATAACAGAATGAAATTCCCAGGTTCGGTACTAGACAAGGATGTTACAGTCTCATTCTGTCAGGACAATTGTCTCGACATTATTGTCTGATGTCTCCCGTCAACCTCCTGAGACATAAATACTCAAAAATACTTAATACTGTTTTTAGAATGCTCTTTGGTTGATGTTTATGAACATATGCCTCCTAGATGATTTTATCACAGCAAGACTTATTTAAAAAAAAAAGTACATTTTAAAAATAAAAAGTGTACTACTGACAAGTGTTATCAGCAAGTAGATACAGATACATGACATTTTGTTTTTAGACCGAAAATAATCTGTGGGTCAGTGAAGAGCTATATATCCCATTAAGATCACAATTGAACATCTAAATGAAAAAAATGTGGTCTGCTCTGTTGATGCTGTTCCACAATGAAAACAAAGTAAATGAATGTGCACCGTTTTATTGTGTCTAAATTTTGTCTCCCTTCTGTCCATATTGTAAGTCCTTGATGGGACACACAAAATGTCTTTAATATGTAATAAAAGTAACAACTCAAAAGTGCAATTTGTGTATTGGTCTGCCTGTTCCGTAAACAAGTCAGTTTGCTTTGTTGCCTGTTTGTGAATGGGGGCCTTTCTGTACCAGTTACTCTTTTATACGTTATATGAGGCTATCTTAAGTGTTAATTCTTGCAACCAAGTTTAAACCCTTTGGAGAATAAACAGTTTCTATAATTTGCTCTGGAAAAGGTTGTTTTCTTTGCCATTGTTGCTATTTGGTCCTTAATTTGAGTATTTTCATCCTTTGTTCACGTATTTGTTTACCACTTTTGGCCTGACAGACAACTTGTTCTGGCTGTTGCTTCTTCTGGCTTCAACAGTACAAGAATTAGCAAATCAGTAAGACCACTTTGGGGACAGATGAGTTGCCTACCATCTGTCAGTTGTTTTCCCATCAAACTTGAAAGCCAGAATCATTCAGCAGAATCAAAGATGAGATATCTACTCCAAAACCTCAAAATATACATATCAAAGCAGTCAAATCTAAACTTGGCAAAAATTACCTATGCCACGCTTATTTACGCTATTTAAAAGTGGTAGAAAGCTTGAGTGTCACTCAAACGTAGCGGTCATTGTAATAAGTCATAATCAATACAGCTCTTTCGCATACCTGGGAACTCTTTGACCCAAAAAGATGTAACATGGAAAGTATACGCATGTATGTATAGAAATGCCATATGTTTATTTTCTTAAATGTTGTTTTTTGTGCACTATTGGAGAGGTAGATTCAGGTATTTGTATAAAATCTTTGGCCAGAAGTCTCCCCGGCGTTTATGTGGAAATGTGCACGGTATGACTTTCATACCATTCCAGAAGATTCTTTTGGGCGAAGAGGCATTGCCAAGTGAAAATCAGCAGATGTGCTGCTTGTTCAGCCTTGGCTCATTGTATGGATTTGGTGTGAGCAGAGTATCCATTGTCTTGGCTTAGCACGGTAACCTTTCTGCTGACTGCCGCATTCAACATGGCATCTGGTCGATTAATACCGAGCTAGCTTTTCCAGTTATTTAAAGTGAGCAAATCAACTCGTCTTTAGCTCCATGTGTTACTGGGTTTTTATAATGGAACATTTAACTCCTTCACCAAATTAATAGATATGTGCACTAATGTTTTTGAAAATCCCCTGATTATGCTTGTACCTTAGATCTATGTCATATTGAGCATATACAACTGCTCATTCCTACCTAATTAATCATGAAGTTCTCCAGACAACAGGCTGGTATTTATTCATATCAATCTAATGCATACGTTCACTGCCATATCTGAATGGGGTTTTGAAAGAATAAGGAGGGACCTAATCAAACATAAATGCTTCAAATAGTAACCATGTCTGTCGCATAGGTTTTATTGTAATGGTGGCAAACTCAGGGTGCCCACAGAAATGTTTCCATGGGGCAAAATATTAAACCTGTCCAAGGTTCAGAGACACATGCAGAAAATTGGCATTATTAGGGAGGTATTGGGGAAAGGAAGTGTGAGCAAATTTCTCCTTTCTCATCGCTAAAATATGCCCTTTTTTCGTTTATTTAAAATAAAAACATATAATTTACAATGGCATTTCACGATTTGCCCTCTTATTTTACTGACATAATAATTAAAGCTATATTTTACCAAAAAAAGCTTTACTAGTAAATACTCATGTAAACTATTTTTGCCCAGTTATGCACATCTCACCCCAGCTTGCCTCTCTGTCCCAATAATGCCTTATACCCTCCTATATGTCAGAGATGCCACTGTGCCCCCTTATACCTCCTATATGCCACTCTGTCGCCTAATATGCCTTATAGCCCCCCTATTTGCCACTGATATTCCACTCTGTCCCCTAATATGCTTTATACCCCCCTATATGCCACTGCGCCCCCTGATATGCCTTATAGCCCCATATATGCCACTGTGCCCTGATATGCCTTATACCCCCGATATGCCACTGTGTCCCCCTGATACGCCTTATAGCCCCCCCTATATGCCTTTTACCTTTGATATGCCACCATGCCCCCTGATATGCATTTTATGCTTGATATGCCACCATGCCCCCT
>VKOC01027476.1:0-33852 GCA_009364415.1 Spea multiplicata
CCTGATTCACCACTCTGCCTCCCCCAGATATGCTACTCTGTAATTCATTACACCCCCATTCACCACTCTGCTACCCTGAAATTCATTATACCCCCCATGCACCACTAAAACTCACCCATACACCACCCTGCCTCCTCATCCTCCCATTCACAACTCTGCCTCCTTTAGGGTTTCGGTTTTGCTGTTTGGACGCTCAGGTTTTTTTAGCCAAAAAGGAGTCGGCTTCATTGCATTTTCAGTAGTATAGCTGCTTAACCCTTTTTAAGGCAAATTATTATTTTCCAGGTAAATTTTATCTCTAATTCTTTTAGTTTGAGTAAATAGTTTCTGAGATGCACAAGTTTTATTTTGTTGTTCTAATTGGGCCAAGTTTATTACAGTGTTGCCGACGTTTTATATTTCAGCTGTTAAGCTTAGCTGCTCATTGAATAAAAAGACTCATCAGCACTACTTTATGTGCCTACCACAATACATCCTTAGAGGTATTTTAAGACTTGTTTTCTTCAAACTACAGCTTAAGATGGGTACTGCTGCATTTTGGCAGGCGATATAAAATACATATTCGACTACCAAATTAGATCTCTTATGAGATAGTTATGTCGTTTAATACCAAAATCAATTAAAAGTTAGGCACGTCACGGAAAAACATCCTGTTGTCGACAATTGACGTGCCTGGCACGTCATGACTTTAAATGGGTGTAGAAAGCAATCTATGAACAAGTAAAATATAAAAGACATAAAAAATACCTAGTCCTTTTTTAAATGCTGTAAATTAACAATTCTGTGAAAACTAGTTTGGTGCGCAGGCAAGGACTCTTAACCTGGTATTTAATGCATGACTGCAATGTAAATGGGTTGGGACACCCCTTTACAACTTCCCATATTATCGGATTTTATTCAAATCTAATGTAATTGTAAAGTGGATCACCAGAGAGGAGAAAATGCGATGGACCAGATTCAAAAATTGGGTATGGTGCTGGGGTCATACTGCAATAACAGATGCCTTCTAAACATATACACTGGCAAACTATCATTTTATATAGAAATACTTCTAGTCCGACATAGATTCCAGCCAAGAAATAAAAGTTGAAACTCCTGGATATCTGAAATGGCGTGTTTATTTAAAAATAAAATAATAATCCACCACATGCTATACAATAGCAGGGATACACCTCCCAAGAAGGAGACTTAAGAATAAACCCCTAACCCGCTAAATTTAGTGTGAAACATGTTGGTTTTTACCACCAGTGTATCAGAAGTACTCAGGAGAGCAGCAGTCCTATCTGGTATCTTTGATCATAAATAATAAAAATCATATTAAAAAAACAATTACAAATGTACCCCAATATTTGGTATTTCTACTACTAGTAGTATTAAAAGGAAAAAAAAACATCAACATTAGTATTTAAAAAATACAAAGTAGACTATGTAGCTCTCTAAAATATAAAAACACTTTGTGGTATACTCTTATTATAATCAGGGGAAGAAGCTCAACATAAATTCAGCAGTGGCAGCTACATTGTTAAAGAAATCTTAAGCAAAATTTTTATTTTTTATTTTTTACATATTAGTACTAATACATGTGGCATTATGTGTATTAATACAGTTTGAATAAAGTGCCTTGCTTGTCCTGAAACAAATGGATAACTTGTGTTGGAACACTAAACACTAAAAAGGGAAATAATAACAACTAAATAAACATAAGGTAAAAATAGCCAAAAATCTCTGGCCTATGAAAAACACTTGGTCATTACATTTAGATGCAAGAAGATTCATTGGCAGTGGTTATTATGGTTATCATATATATCACAATTTCTATCATGTTATATTTTATCTAAAGGAGTGTCTATTATATATGCTTCACTTCTTCTACCATATTAGCTACCTCTGGTACTGAAGAAAATAACCCAAAAAGCAATGACTAGCTGAAGCCCTTGAATGTTGGTAAGGTCACTTCATCTCAACATCACAGGGTTACTATACCCATAGTTTCAAATAGACACCAGTCTCATTCTAAATAATTTATGTGAACAGTGTTTTTTCCACTTTACAAACGTTTTGTTATAAGACAAGAATGCGTACATTATACTCATTATACATTATAGAGTATTAATTTACAGTGTTCACCTTTAGACCATTATTTTATCATATTATGCATTGTGGTTATGTTACTGCAGGGCCGCTATCAGAAAATTTGGGGCCACTTACAGAACAAATAATCTGAATTCCTGCTCTAAATTGCAGACATAGATCAAAGGCTGCAAACCCAAAGCCCAGCCCTGGCACCCAGATTGCACACATAGGACTTTTCCCAGCACCCACATTGCATCCACATGACCTGCCTAGCACCCATATTGGACGCATAGGACTTGCCATATTTTGCCCCAAACGTCTGTGCCCTCTTTGCCCCCAAACAGACTCCCTATGCCTACAAATAGCCTGCCTGTACCTTCTTTGCCCCAAACAGTCTGCCCATGCCCTCTTTGCCCCAGACGTGTCCAAAATACACATGTTATAGAACAGAAAATAATGAGCCAAAAATATTTTTATTCACTTTATTTTTCCCATGCAATTTAGCTACAGTGTGTAAATTAACTATAACAAAAAGTCAAATTATCCAAAACAAAGTACCATATTATTAGGTAAGACGCCTCTAATAAAATCATGTAACAAACAACTAACTTCTCTGCGTGTATTACTATGTAATATGATACATATATACAGTATACACACATACATAGTATATATAAGATACAATTAGAAATGTATTACAACTTTAGAACAATTCATTTTCCTTTATTCCTTTTTTTAAATTGTATCTATGTTTTTCTGTCGGCCCCTATCAAGGTCCTTAGTCATTCACCCATAAACAAAGCCAGATACAACTACATTAACATAGTTCATCAGCAACTGAGGTTCCATTGGCCAGGAGTCAACATCAATGGACCCATCATGCAGAGAAACTTTTTTATGTTTTTTTTTTTTTAACACAATTTGTTCTAAAAATGTGTGCTCCCCTGATTAAAAATAACTCGAATTTGGAAAATCTGTAAGAAACTTAACCCCTCCCTGGAATGATTTAAATAGCAAGCAACAGTATTTGTTATTTAGTATTAACTTTATTTGCAACTTACACAATATTTGCTTCCCCTTTGTTGGATGTATGGAGACCTTCATTTTAAAAATGAAAAAAAAATATTGCTAAAAATTATACTTTCAGTATATTAACAAAGGGAGAAATCAATTGTTTGCAACCACGATTAAAGAAGTAAGTTAGGCTTTGTAAAATAATTCTTAAAAATATGCGAAGAAATAGGATGGACACATTGCAACAAGACACATTGTCTATATTTCATCCAAACATGGAATTGACCTGAGAATTCATTTCAACATTTCTTTATTGACATCTTTCTGAAAAGAAAGGTAATGATAGCAATCAGTACATCACCTTCTAGATTTTGAGCCACAAAATATAAAAACAAGACACATTTATTTGTCTTATTGATATCAAAGTAAAAAAAATGCCATATTAGTTCTGCCATTTTCAATTATTTAGGAACAAGGGGAATTTTCTTTTTATTTAACAATGTTTCAGTACTACCTAAACAGACCTTTTAAGGTCCATCTTGATTTATCTCTTACGGAATAAGTGCCCTATTTCATGACCATATGTGATTAGCAGTTGTTACAGCACATATATCCTTTGTTTCACAAATGACAAAAAAAGTTCCAAAAAAAAAAGAAACTAAACAAAATAAGCAACTAGTTTTATAGTAGTGGAAGACCTGCAAACTAGTTTCCAAGCAAAATGTGAATTCAAAAATGTTTGAAACTGGATAAACAGGGAGAGCTGCTCTTTACTACTACTACTACATTAGTCAAGTTTTTAGTCTAAGGTATATAAGTTTAAAAAAACTTGAATCGCTCCTTAAAACATTACAATTCACCAAAACACAACATCACTTAAAACACCTGTTTTTACATGCACACTTTGTACAGCACATAAAACTAGTGTTAAAGGTGCGCTAGCCCATTGCAAAGAGAAAACTTGGATTGAGCGCACCAACAGGAATTCACAGGGTGCCTTACAGAGGTGCAGACGAACAACTGCAAAACAGTTATAGCAAGGAACGGATCTTAATATAACAACGTTATCAACAAAATTACAATATACCCCACTAAAAAGAAGAGATCCTTTTGAGAAGTAATTTGATGTTGACTATGCAACCCAAGGTCAGGTGTTATCGTGTGACCTCTATTGTCTCCAAGCCTACATAAAGAAAAGGGTATGCACACCACATGATGTTGATACAGTTTGCTTTTTTGACGTGAGTTGTGTATTGCGCAGCACACCGGTGGAGAACACTCGTTATCTTAGATTGTCAAACACTTTAAAATTATAGAAAACAACGAGAGCTGAAAGAAAGTTGAAACCATCACATAGATAAATATAGGTACATGAAGAACGGCTATGCTCAGAGCCTTATCAGGAGGTACTATGCATATAGAACCCCTCACCAGGAGAGGAAGATTAAGTTCGAGAATTAGTTCAGTTTCTTTTGCGCAGGGTAGTTGTGTGACTCCTCCATATCTTCAGGGGTAAAATCTGTACAGAAACCGTTGGGGGCAGAAAGGCTGTCCAAACAGGTTTCTGGATAGAGATAGTCTGCAGCAAAATTCGGATTCATTTTTGCAAACCTGTCAAAGTCATCTGAGAAGAAAAAGATATGTAAGTTAAAACAATGTTAAAGGGATACTCCAAAATTCTGTATCAAATACTTAGTAAAAAAAATAAAGTAGTTGTAAAATATATAACAATCATTACTGAATAAAAGATCAGTGGGTAATCATGGTCCTCCCTCTGAGCTAAGTGTTTACTGAGTCAGTGAGGTCTGACACAGAACAAACCTTTGCAACTTTAAAATTTTACCTTTTCCTGAGTGTTTAATCAAATAAAAGGCAGAAACTTGTAAGAAGTATTTTCAATTACTATGGCAGCTACCTATCAGCTTTTGTGTCGAACTGCAATTAAGTGTTCCTTGCAAAAGTTATGAATCTGGAAAATGTATTTGATTAAATAATTACGTTTGTACTTGCAACTTTTTCCTAATAATAGTACAATGTACTTACAATGTACTTACAATGTGTATGTTTTATGCTATGGTAATGCAGGAGGAGAAAAGTCTCCTAATACACCGAATGCCAATGCAAGATAACCTCGAATGCGTTCCCATTTAATGACTGAAATGCACCTTTCATTCAGCAGTCTTGGATTAATGCATATAAAGTGTCAATACTTAAAAGATACCAAAACATATTTGTAGTGAAATCTAAATTAATATTTTTGACACATGTACTTACCATATGTGATTTTACCCTTATCCTCCCCATCTATAGCGTTAAAAAGATCTGTAACATTAAGTTCTGATGCTCCCAGTGCGGACTTCAGGATTATAGCCAATTCCTCTTCTACTATGGTTTTACTGCCTTCTGACTCGTACATCTTTATGCAAAAAAATAATAATAAAAAAAAAATGTTACCCTATGCTTTACTATTGATAAGACTTACCTCCATTTTGGGGTCCCTCCGCACTGCTCGTTACAGCCGCTCACTCCCCTGCGAAGGGGTCGTCTTCCGAGGTCCTCCTGCGATGTCTGAGATAGTGGGCTTCTGCAGCACTTGCCAGCTCACTTGCTTGGTTAATTGGCATCACAGTAGGCTATGTTCCAGCTCGTCTGGCAGTGCACAATCACGTGATTTCACATCTACTTGTGTGCATATGACATTATTAACCCCTGGCTGACCTCTAGTGACCTGGAATTTACTCATTTTCAATTTGGACTGCCTATATTAACCCTGGACCTTCAGTGTCTCATTGCCCTTGGTTGGTGTAACACTCCTGTGTTGTTATAGTATCTTTTTGCTAGTGTTGTGCTTCTGTCCCAGTCCACTGCTCTACGATTTGACTTGATTGAAGAATTTCTCTGGTTCTGACCCAGCTACGTTTGACTTCATCCGTGATTTTGCCTTTGTTCTCGCTGACACTGCTGCTTTCAGCACAAATGCCTCCGGCCTGCTAACATATCCTGCTAAAAGGAGCCCTCAACTATTTCATTGGTACAGCTATTAAAAAAAGTTGTACGAGCCTCAGCTCAAAAGGATAGCCAGAACTGGCATTATTGCCAAGATTTGTGAAGAACCTTTTAACGTCATCATTTTGTAACTTGAATACACACAGTATGGAACTTACATAGATCCACATATTTATATCCAGTATGTTATAATTATCTTGGTCTTCTGGCATTATATTATTGGTGGTTTGGGGTGATTATGGCTTAAAAGATTCAATCTCTATAATTGTTTTAGATGTGCCAAAATGCTAGAATTCTGCTAAATCTACTACATAGAAAATTAACTTTAAGTGTCCAATATTTAATTCCATTTATAAAAAGCTGTATATTTGGGCAAGTTTGGAATACAACTTTGTGATTTGAGTTAAAGCCATAAAGAAGGCATACTTAAAGAGACAGCTCTAATCGAAAAAGTAGCCAAGTAGGAAAGCATTTCAAGTGCACAGGGATGAGTTATCCCTTAATCCTAACAATTATATTTGCCACTGTAAATGCATTCTATTTATAAAATAGCCAGATATATGCTACTTGCCTTAAATGCCAGCTGAATGGTTTCTAATGTCTTGGAAGGTCTACACACAACAGACAGGGCGATGACATACTCTCTTAAGTCAATGGTGCCTTTATTTTTCTGTAACAGAAAAAAGATAACATCTTAGAACAAACTTTCTCTAAACTAACCTGCTAGTCCATGCTCCAGAACCGTTTTCATTAAAACCAATATACAAAAAAACTATTTCCCTAAAAATGTTCATCTAACAATTTAATTCTGTCTATGTATCCCTCTAATCAGTAACTAACATGTTACATGGGCACATTATATACTTTTGAAAGATTCTGTATTATATTTAGAATTTCATTAATGAGCATTTCTTATGATGATGATTCAATGGCAGTAATACACAAAGCTAAGTGTATTAAAAGAGCTGGAATATGTATCATTTCTCTTCTGGATGTTTTTTTTAAAAAAAGGTAATTAGTACGGGAATAATAATTAGCATATAACACTCAATGCGCAGATTTTTTTTTATTTTAAAATATATTTTACAATTTTACATGCATGCTTTTGGTACATTAACCAAGTACTTGACTTACATCAGTTTATAAAGAATCATTGCACATTTTGACCACAAGGAGGCACTGTTGACTCATATGTAAAGGAATCCTTGTTATTATTATCAACACAGATTCCTGCTATTGTGTAGCATTCTGTACGTATACTGTAGACAGGCATCTCTGGTGTAAATGTTCACCAGAATAGTGTTGATTTTTCATTAACAAGTATAGTCAAATTATGGTTATGTCTCATTTCCTCTAATTTGGGTGTACATAAGGTTTTAGTAGCTGTTGTGTAGATTGTGTTTGTATTTAGTTTATTTTATTTAAAACGGACACTATAAAAATTAGAATGACATATATATTTTCAATCATAGAGACAGTCTTCTTATATTAGCAAAGCTGATCAATGTACTTTTCCTACCTCATCAAAAAAGGCAAATAGGTCCTTTAATTTATCTGTAACTGGGACAAGTAAATACTCTGCAAATTCATCCACTTTGATTTTTTCACCTTTTCTTTTCCTGGCGCTTTCAGAGAGTTTATCCAGCTCCTTCCCAAGTTTCTCTGGTTTTAGACTGTGAACAAGATATATGTTTGACACTGACATGGTTTACATGTAAGCAACTCCAAACAAAGATATTTAAAAAGCAGCTTCAATTACAAACTGAACAAAATGCCCCTGCCATGTTGCCTCTCCGGTGGTTTACTGGAACCAGTGGCGTACCTACCGGGGTCGCAGGGGGCCCAAGCAAGGGGCCACACGAAATCGGGCCCGGCAGCAGAGGGGCCAAGCGAAGGGCCGCACAAAATCGGGCCCGCGGCAGGGGGGCCCAAGCCAAGGGGCCGCACACGAAATCGGGCCCGGCGGAAGGGGGGCCCAAGCCAAGGGGCCGCCCGAAATCGGGACCCGGTGGAAGGGGGCCCAAGCCAAGGGGCCGCCCGAAACCGTTTTTTTGTTTTTTTTTTAAATAAGGCAAGCCGCGCCACGGAGCTGGCGACGGCCGCCTAATCATTGATACAGCGTGAGGGGCGAAAGCTCCGCCCCCTCACGCTCAGAGTGCAGGATCACCGGATCACATAGAGCATGAGGGGTGAAAGCTCCGCCCCCTCATACAGACTGCTGGAGCTGGAGCACCGGATGTCATGTCACGTACATCCAGTTTGAAAGTCTTCATATATCACTCCATCAGCACTTCATCAGGGCCCCAAAGTGGAAGGAATAGTTAGGTCAGTACAATAATGTATTTAAAAAAAAAATTGTATATGGCATTAAATTATTATTTCATTATTATTTCAATTATAAACATAAAAATAAATATATGTGTGTGTCTGTGGAGGGGGACAAAACGCATAAAGTTTTTTTCTTAAAAAAATGGAGATTTCTAGATTTATTTTTATATAGACATAATTGTCTAGACACATATATAAACACTTTTATATAGATTAGACACACAAGTTCAGCTCCCCAGTGTCACCTTTGTCCCCATCCAGCCAGGCACAGGATGGGCTGTTTGGGGACAAAGATGGCAAACCCTACGTGTGTTATCTGGGTGCTGGTCAGGTTCTATGTGGGCAGTGTGGAGGCCAGGGCTGGTTTTGGGGTGTGAGACCTGTGATCTATGCCTATAATTTAGGGGTTTTTTTTATCTATACCTTTAATGCAGAGTTTTTATGTGAATTCTATTTGATCTATATCTGCAATGCTGGGTTTGTGTGTTATTCTGTTGATCTATATCCGCTATGCTATGTTTCCATACATTATTTATGTATTCAAAGAAAAAGGGGCGCATGTACAAAAGGGGCCCTATGTACATGCGCCCCTTTTTCTTTGATTATGCCCTTTGTACATGCGCCCCTTTTTCTTAGATTTTTTTACAGATATGATTCAATATGTAAATTGAATTTGTTGAAAAAAAATTGTTGGGTAAAAATCATGTTTTTTGGGGGGGTGAGGGGGTGGGGGGCCCTTAACAGATTCTCGCACCCGGGCCCTGAGGCGTCTAGTTACGCCCCTGACTGGAACTAAAATGATATCAATGAAGAATCATTGGTATGTATATTCACATTATTAACATTGATTTATATGACATATAACTTAACAGCTATGGTTATGCCAAACTCAGACAGGGACAGACTGAGACATAATGTATAGAGAGCCCTGTTTGCGAGCTTACAACCAAGAGATCTCAGATTTATGGGAAAGAAGCTTCCACCACTCCATAATTTTGGAACCAAGGTGCTCGGATATAATATGTAACGCTTTTCAATCCAATTTGTTAGAAGCTGGCAGAAAGGAGTAGGGTTTGATAATATAGTTTAACAGTAAAACTCTACTTGCCCAAGACTACGAACACGTCTTGCAAACTCCAAGAGAGAGGTATCTGACGGGAGGCGAAGCTGACCCTCGGCCAGTGCTAGCTGGCAGTCTTCAAAAGAATAATCTGTGACCGACATACCCAGGGCCCTGTAACATCAACATTTATACATTTATCATCAGGAGAAAAAAAAACTGATAAAACATTTCTTGTTTGAAGCTGTAGTAGCGTAGCCACAAACTGCAGACACAGATTTTTGTTATGTGAACAGGATTACTGCTTCAAAATCAGACTTAGAATGTGATTTTATGTTTATTTGTTTTAAATATATTTCCAATATATTTAGCATTGTTCAGCATTTGATCCTGTGGCGTGATTATCTTTTGCTGTGACACAAGAAACCTGCATCAAACAGTGGCTTTTCAACTCCATCTGCAGGCCTGAGTTATCATTACAACATTAAAAATTGGTGATGTAATTTGGGAGCAGAGCCAGGAGTCACCCTCCTAGGAGTGCTGGATGAAGGAGTTAATGGACCTTGCTTTTAAAATTACAGTAGTGCACAATACACATATACACAATGCTTGCACAGTAATACACAAAGGCCAGGAGGAACACTATAATGTGTCAACCTGCCAAACCACTCAATTGGAACTCCCTCACACCCCTCTTGGTTTTGCAACCTACAGTATAGCTAATATTTGTATCTGGATGCTGTCAGCCTCAATCAGCCCCTATGTTACACAAGACATAAAGGCTGAAGAGAATTGTACTGGATACCCTAGGCATAGGCATGAGAGAAGGTATACTAAAGTACATACTTGGCCATTACACATCTCACGTTACGTGCATACAAATCCGGGTTTTGTTTTTCCTCTTCAGAGGGAGTATAAATTGGAAGGAACTGCAACATAAGTGGGATATATGGGTATAAAATAATTACTATAAAACATTGTTTATATTATTGCAAATAATGTTTGAGTGTATGGAATTCTGGCAAGGATCACCTTTACTGTCCTAACAGGTACACATTCATGCTACACACAATACACTAACACATAAACAAACTCACTCATGCTAACACATAAACAAACTAATGCTGACACACACATACACATACACACTCATGCTGACACACTCATGATAACACACACACTAATGCTAACATACACACTCTCTGTGCCTCCCTCCCTAACAATTTCTCTCATTATCTGCCCAGCCCTCCCCTGTATCTATATTTTCTACTATTAAACTCAATGTATTGAATGTCTGGGTAAATTCAGCATAAGTAAAACTATTTACAAAATCTATATTATGCAAATGAAAATGTTTACTATAATCCAATCCTGTATTTATTTAACCATTTTGTGTAGTACGCATTGGTCAAATATTAAAATATTAAATTCCATGGAAAAACCTTACCTCAATTTCCATATAATTGCGAAACTGGCATAAAGAAAGCCATAGTATTTTCATTCTACAACACAGAGCACAAAAATACATTAGGTCAATCTTATAGTACTATCTGGGCCTATGTTTATAAGGTTACGTACTGTTTAGGGGTCTTAAGGAGTGCAGATTAAACATAGTCTGTTGTACTTGATGCATTTTATTTGGACATAAGCCTTTGGAACCTTAGATGTCACTTCTTCAAATTATGAGATCCCATCAACTCTGAGTAACAGACCTTGTAGGCCCCAAAAGCTTATGTGACCGTGCATCTTTTTCAAAGTTCTGTGTTATCCCAAGAAAATATTTTTGTCCATCCATCTATTTTTGGGCTATTTTCCTTATTTAGATTACATGTGCAACTTCATGTATACAACACATGAATACATTATCTCTCTACAGTTTTTCTTTGAATGCATGCATACATATGTTTTGTTTTTATGTTATGTTATTTACTCAATTTTTTATTTTTGAATGGGGAACAATACTATCCAAAGTGTATTTTAGTTTGGTTATGGCATGGAGAATACCATAAGAACTCAATTTATGAACATATTACAAAAGTATTTTTGAAAGAAATAATTATGCTTCTGGAGTTGGATAATTACTAAACTTGAAAATCAACAAAAAGTCAGAACCATGTTAAATAAGTAAACGCAACTGCTGACAATACAGTATCTGGACACATGCCACCTTTTTTCTATATTTTGTTGTCCCACTTATACCAGGGAACAAATGCCATACATTCTAAATTGTAAATGGAAAGTACTAAAATGAAAAAGAAAAGTTTCTAAAATAAAAAAAAATAAAAAAACACAATCTTTGCTGGTGATCTGGTACCTAAAATGCATTTACACTGCTATATGGGTAATTTTTGTACTCTACAGCAATAAACTATTAACTTAATAAACATTTTAAACTTACGCTCCAGGGCCTTGCCATGTCCAGGTTATTGTGTCCTAGGAATGTTAAGAAAACACAATGTCACATATCTGCATGTATTACCATTATTTTCTAACTAATGCTACTGTATAGTGCTAACATGGAGCTGCACAACAGGTAGATGCAAACATCCTTAAAGATCATTCAATTTCATACCTCCCAAAATGTCAAAATGTGAAAGAGGGACTTCAGACCTCCCTTTAGTACTCTCTCATCACTACGCGCCGGCTGTTGCTGCAGAGCGCAGGGATGATGTCATATCCCCGGGCTCTGCATTATTTGCTGGCGGGTAGTGATTAGGGAGCAGTTAAGCGAGGTCTGAAGTGACAGACCTTGCGCTCCCTAATGTTGAGCTGACTAGAGGGAGATTGCGATCTCCCAGCTAGTCTGCAGGCTGCAGTTGCTGATCGGGCGGCTGTGCGCCCCCCCATTTGCACCTGAGGTGAGTACAGATCTCGACTCACCCTTCCTCTGCCCCTGCAAAGCGGGACAGAGGAAGGGATAGGCAGGACAGAGACCCAAAATCGGGACTGTCCCACCTAAATAGGGACAATTGGGGTGAAAGATGGAGCTTTGGTGGAAGTATTTTCCAGAGGTATGGGGAAGCACGAGTGAAGTCTTGTAGACGGGAAAAGAAAGACATTATAAGTGAAGAAGAATGCCTTAGCATATTGGAAGACTGCAAAGATCAAGTGGAGGAGTTTTTTGTTATAAGGGCAGAAATGTATGGAGGAGCAGTATTATAGATGGTCTTATTTTTTAGTAGAAGGATTTTAAAGTTAATTCTTAAGGTAATATGGAACCAGTGGAGGATTTCACAGAGTGGGGAAGCAGATGAAGAGCAGGAAGATAAGCCTAGCAGCAGCATTTAGGACAGACTGCAGAGGAGAAAGTCGAGACATAGGAATGCCAACCAACAGAGTGTTGCAATAGGAAATAATAAGGGAATGAACCAGGGTTTTTGCAGCTTTGTGGGTGACAAATGGGCGGACGTGAGAGATGTTTTTTAGGTGTAAACAGCAGGATCTGGCAAGGGACTGTATGTGAGAGATGAAGGTAAGGTTTTGAGGAGTTGAGGATGACACCAAGGCATCGGGCCTGGTTAATGGGAGAGATAGTTGTGTTAATAGTTATAGAACATTCAGGTAATGGGGTGGAGCTATAAAGAAGGAAGATAATGAGTTCAGTTTTGGAAAGATTAAGTTCCAGGTACCGTTGTGACATCCATGAAGAAATACCAGACAATCAGTTGGTAATATGGGGATATCAGGAGAGGACAGGTAGATTTCAGTATCATCTGCATATAGATGATACTGGAAGACAAATTAGTTGATTAGTTTCCCAAGAGATGAAGTCTAAAGACAGAACAGCAGAAGGCCAAGGGCTGATCCTGGGGGGACACCAACAGAAAGTGGAAGAGGTGGTAATGTCTTGCCAGAGAAGCTGACAGAACGAATGGTTAGACAGACATGAGGAAATCCAGGAGAAAGTTGTAAGTTTACAAAGGAACATTTCATACCATTTTGTTGGGGTATCTTATAACCACAGGCTGCACAGGTACACCAGGAATGAATGCTCCTGAAAAGAAAATTCAAATGGCAACATTCTGTCAACACTGTAAAACGTAACAAACAATATGTTACATTATTTTACTTGCATGATGTAACAATTGTTTAATGTTTTACACACATACTATTACTGTAAACCTTTGACGTCATATTTTAGACTTGTCCAGAATTATTTTTCATCACTCTTCACGCAGAAACATAATGCACAAACTTGTATGTAAGCCAAGTAGAAATGCTGCTTTATGAGCAACTAATGCCCAGATATTTCCCTGGCACACACCCAGTGCTTTCTTCACTGACAGAATTCAATCATCGTATTTATATTACAATAGAATTATGCACGTCTTGCCTGCTCAAATAACGAAAGACAGGTACATACTGCCTGTCAATGTTTACTTGGAATCCCCACTGCACAAAGGGTCATGGAATGAGACAAATGGAAATATATCAATGTACACCCATATGTGCAAACAAAAGCCATAATGGACTATTCAACCAGAAGTAAATAATGTTATAATGTACTGTAAATATCAGCAACACTTAAGAGAACATTCAGGTTCCAAAATACACATATACTCCACAATAATAACAGATGCAATTATTGGCATGCACTGCATCGTGCTATTGTGTATTCGGTTTAGAAGGTCTGCAAAAAAAAGCTGACATCAACATATCACATTCTGCCTTCCCCCGTTCGAACACTATCGACAAGTTCATACCAGGCTTGAAGGTAATGAGACACGATCTGTTGGTACACGTTCCTTCTGGGAAAATCATTACCTGGAATAAATAAATAAAATAAACACAATGTAATTCAAATCAGTGTGATTATGTTAAAGAGGAAATTAAAGGTTACATTTTGTCACATGTTTTTACTATTCATATATCTCTCGGCTACAATACGGCAGGTGTTCCCACCCAACCTCTCCGCTAACACAGAGTGGTCAGATATTAAGGGCATCCTTGCTAAAGGCTCAGACCATATTCCACTGGGGTTCCTTTAAAATGCAGTCAGTGAGTTGGAAATGTTCAATTCTGCTGAAAACTCCCACATAATGCACGCTACATGACCCATGTCACATGTTTCACCATGCACCGGTCTGAGCACAAGCGTGTGCCTGTATGATGTTAATGTGTAAATGTACGTCAGTGTATAGCAAGGCTCGACAAACCCTGGGCGCCAGGTTAGGTAATGTATGAAAACAAAAACATGATTGGGGAAGGGGAAAAAAAAACTTTCTCCTAACTTTTTTGACTGGCCCCTAGATCCAAACCAAAATTGTGTCAACCCCTGGTTTAAGCATTTATCAGGGTTCACTTTAACATGCATCTGTTAAAGAGCTGGATTCTTTCCAGAGACGGGACATACAGTATACATTACCAAACATCAGGGAATTAATATATTATTCATTTGATCTCAATGGGCCAGAAAATGACAAAAACGCTCAATTGATCTGTACATGCCCTGCATGTACTTTTTCTTAATATAAATAATACATATTAAATTCTGCATATTACATTTTGTCTCTGTCACAAGGTTCATTTATTTGTTCCTATTAATAGGTTCTCAGCCTTTTCTTTTGTAAGAAAACCTATGACACTGATTTAGGATATCTCAATTTCAACAAGCAATGCATTGTAATCATAGTAATCAAAAGTAGACCATAGGAGCAGATTAAACAGATTGACAAACACCTTCTTACAAATAAACACATTCCCACCAATGATGGCTTATTTGTGCAATCAACGGAGTCACAAATCTTGGTGGGGCAGCTGTAAACAATGAGTGATAATATTATTCCATTTGTAAGAATACATAAATTAAATGTCTGTCCATTATCAGCAGCCAACAACCAGATGTGTAGAAGCTTGTGCTTGGAACAAACTGCTTGTAATTTGTGGAACATAAAGACACATAATGTTCTCCTAGTTATGTACAGCCAAATTAAAACACAAATGTTAATTAGCACAGTCAGATTACCATAGTAATACAATCAGTACCAAACATATAAATTGGGAATACATATCTGCTCCATCCATCTGGTTAAGATGTTGCACCATTTTGCAAAGGGAAACCTTTAAAGCAACACATTTTTAATCTTTACTGGCATTTCAGTAAATTCTGGCTAATAAGTCACCCACAGGGTTCAGCGCAACCTCACCTAACTCAAATGGTTCAGCTCTTACCCCAAAATCGTGTGCTATTAGTTTGGGGGTTCTGCAAGATTCTAAAGAGCTTTGAGGTTTGTCCTTAGTGAGAGGCTATAGATATCTTGGTTTACACACAAGATGGACATGAAAGATGCTTGGTAAACTACCTGCATGACTAATTTGTTGTGTGTGTTTTCTTTTTCTTACCTGCGGCCACATCCCATTAGAGTGAGCACGTCTCCGGATCTCCTCTACAGTTTTCTTTCGAGAGTCCTGGTCCGAGCGGGATACAAATACTGGTCGGATGTAATTGATTAATGCTAGGGAGAGAAGTAAAAGGGATTGTAAAACCAATTGCAAAATGTTCAATGGATGTTAAAAAATGTTTAATGTAGCAAGGGATCCTTGGAAAAAACATACAAATCAAGGGTTTTACATGCCAAAAATATAATACACTAAATGTGAGCTACTAAATCAAGGCCTGACTAGCTCCAAGAGCACAGTGCCATGGGTCCTAAAAACATCACTGCTGATGCTTTACAGACCCAAAGAGTACTTTGCAGGCAACTGTTAGGAAAAAATACATTAAGCAGGCTTTTAGTGCTCTATAATGCAATATGTTGAAGCAAAACCTATTGTAATAATGAGAAAAGGACTACACTACCTTTTTAAAAAAAATAGGGTCTCCAGTTGTCTACAAAATCATTTTCACAACAATATAGTACCTAAACATTACTTTCTCACCATTCATACCAGCTGGCAAAAAAACTAATATAACGTTCTATCCAACATAAATAGGTTATTCATAACAAATGAGGGTGATCATAGTTCTCTCATGCACGCTTGCAAGATTTCTCAAGGGGGTGCCCCTATTCTCTGGAATATCCTTCCTTGCTTATCGATCTTTCCCCCTGCGTTAGATCCTTGAAAAAATCCCTAAAGACCAACTTCTATATGGTCGCCTACAACCTTACACGTTAATGCCCTTCCTCCCATAGACCTTTAGCTCCCCTTTCTTAGTATTACTTATACTAATGTGGTTTGTCTCTAACATTGGCACTTTTATCTAACTCCCGCTAGATTGTAAGCTTGTTTGAGAAGAGCCTTTTCTCGCCTGTTGTTTCTGGAAGTCAAATTGTTATGTTATATACTATGTCCAGTCTACCCATTGTAAAGTGCTACAAGATATGAAGGTGATATATAAAACAATAAGCAGCAATTTGTAAAACACTTCCTTAATGCGGGTAAATATAATGCTCATAATAGAAATAAAACATACTATATATTGAACATGGACATCTAAGATACTGTTAAAAAGCCACAAAAGCAGTTTTTCATGTTCTCAAAATTAATGGTGTAGCATACACTGATCAGCCATAACATTATGACCACTGACAGGTGAAGTGAATAGCACTGATAATCTTGTTATCATGACACCTGTCACTGGGTGGGATATATTAGGCAGCAAGTGAACATTTCGTCCTGAAAGTGTTGTCTGCTTGTGTGGTCAAATACAACAGAAGAGCTACTGTAGCTCAAATTGTTGAAAATGTTAATGCTGGTTCAGATAGAAAGGTGTCAGAACACACAGTGCATCATAGTTTGTTGCATATGGGGCTGGGTAGCCTCAGACCAGTCAGGTACCCATGTTGACCCCTGTCCACTGCCGAAAGCACCTTCAATAGGCACGTAGGCATAAGAATTGGACCACGGAGCAATGGAAGGTGGTCTGGTCTGATGAATCAAATTTTCTTTTACATCAAGTTGATGGCCAGGTGCGTGTGCTTTGCTTACCTGGAGCACACATGGAACCAGAATGCATCCATGAACGTCCAACCTCTCAACTTACAGGACTTAAAACAACCTGCTGCTAATGTCTTGGTGCCAGATACCACAGCGTACCTTCAGAGCTCTTGTGGAGTCCATGCCTAGATGGATCAGGGCTGTTTTGGCAACAAAAAAAGGACCTACACAATGTTACGCAGGTGGTCATAATGTTATGGCTGATTTGTGTAGGTTGTTATTAATAATGGTGGTTTTTTGTGATAACCAATATATATATTTGGCTTGTCAATTGTATTATTCAATGCGCCTTGACCGGCCATAGTGTTGTTTTTTGAGATGCCAAGCAGTCAGTCATAAAACACAAGGTCTATACACATTTAATACCTCTTATACATTGATATTGTAACCTTATCTAACACCATGGAGCTAGTTTCATGTTTTGACTTACTTCCCCATACAGGAATGTCTTTGCTTTCTGCTTTGATCACAATGGACGCCATTGTCATAGTTACTGGAATGGCGTCGAAAAATGAAGAGTGTGGAGCCAGGGTCAGGATTGGAGCTTCCGCTGGCAAAGCCTGTCGACCCTTCACAGTTACCCAGTGAAATCCTCCAGCAAACCACATTGTCCTCATAATTGCTTTCAGCGCTATGTCCAAAAACCTACAATGAAACAGTACTAATAAAATGTTCTCAAATCAGCAAAATGAGCAATGCATAAAATGTGCGGTTCCAGAAAACATATGTACTGTACATCTTTTGGTTTGGACGACATTTCGGGGGAGTTTTTAATTTGATAACAATTTGTAGTTTAAAATGTCTCTTTCTCTCTGTGCCCACTGCACCTTCCCACTGCGGGGAAGTAGGAGGAACAGTGTCCTGATATCACGTAGTGAGCACTACAGTGCCTGGTATATATATATCACTTGCAAACAACACCCCAATATGTATTCAGCAACATCTCATGACTACAGCGATACCATCCATGCATAGGTTAGTGCTTAATACATGTACCCACTTTGAACATTGACCCATCATTGCTGGTTTAAGCATGCCTGACCTCAGAAAAAGTAACATTTTGTAATTACTGTCAACCTCCAGGAAATTGTGTGAGAGGGAGAGACAACTCATCTACAGCAGGTAAACAAATTAAAGAAACTTAACGAAAGTTATCAATTTGTTTTCGTTTGTTTCCATAAGGTCCTTCGTTTTCAGTAATTTGTACAAACTTATAAAATAGGCAATTCTCTTTCAAAACAAGTTTGTATGAATCCGAAAGTCTAGAAAATATCATAGTAGTTTAATAATAGTATGTTGAATATATAAGCCCCCATGCCAAATCACCCACAGAGGGAAAAAAGGTGATAATTTTTTCGATATATAAGAAGCAAAGTAAGCAAGCATTAATCAGACTAAATGCTAATGATGGTGGTTATATTACTAAGGATTAAGATCAAGATGAGTGGCTAAATAAAAACCTCTTTGGTTTATACAGTGGAAAATGAAGGTAAAGGACCTCATATAGGAAAAAGGAATAGAAAGGTATGTAAAACCAGGAAGAAGTTCTACTCTGCAAAGTAAAACCAGATACATTTATGGGACCCAGCAGGATATACCCAAAAGTTATTAAAAGATCTGGCAAACCAATCAACAGATTTATTTAACTAGTCGCTGGTGACACTAGTAGTCCAGACGATTAGAAGTTGGCAATTGTGGTACCACTTCTCTAAAAAGATAGCAGCACTAGTTGGCCAATTAGAGACCTCTAAATTTTACATAATTAATTAGGAAATTAATGGAAAGCATATTAAAGGGAATTAAAAATTTCAGTAAGGTATTTGACACTTTGCCTCATAGAAGATTCATAAGTAAATTGCAATGTTTGTGATCTAGGCAATGGTTTAGTGGCAGAAGACAGAAGGTTGTAATTAATTATGTTTATTCCAAGGAAGTGATTTTTTGCAGAGGATTTACAGGTCTGCAACAGAGGAAACTTTCTTGGTGCAACAAGCTTAATGGCTAACAATTTAAAGAGTTGAATGACTGGAAATTCGACAGCCACTGTTTAATGTTGATAAATGTAAAGTAACGCACTTGGGACATAAAAGTTTAAAGGCAAGATATAACAATGGTGTGCTGTTCTGTACAGAAGACAACAAAAAGAGAGGGACTTGGAAGTAATTATTTCTGGGGACTTAGAAGTAATCACCTACGATTAAGTCCACGTAGGGTGGACAAAACGCTTTAGGTGCAGGTTGAGGGGTGTCCTACCACCGAACAAAATGTGTGAAATCATGTTATTGCATTTTAAATAATAAATAACAGCTAAGGTTTACTGACTGCTACATGAGGATTGTGATTGGCTGCATCAAGTTCATTGCTTGCTGTCTGGAACAATCAAATAGCTTTTGTCTTTTGACTTAAAAATAAGGCAATGCAACAAAGAGTTGAAAAAAAAACAAGCAGCGTGCTGGGCTGTATAGCTAGAGGTATTAGTAGTAAAAGGAAGGAGGTGATTATTCTGCTTCTCAGATCTCTTGTCAGACCTCATTGTATTGTGTACAGTTCTGGAGACCCCATCTCCAGAAAGATATTGATGTACTGGAGAGCATTCTGAGGAGGGCTAGCAAAATGGTGAATTGTTTTCAGGACAAAAATTATCAAGGGACACTAAATGACCTGTAAATTAACTACATTACACTAACATTACATACCTTTATTTATGTAGCGCCAACAAATTCCATAGCACTGTTACAACAGAGCCAGTAAATGATTTAAACTCACACATAATAACAAACTGGTACAAAAGGAGAAGCAGGCCTTGCTCTTGCGAGCTTACAATCTAGTCTACAGCTTCGAGGTCATAATCCAAGCGGTCAGATGTTTATATGTAATGTAAGAAAGTTTTATTTTACTGAGAGTCCTTTACTGAGGCCAAAGATTAGGGTCTTTACATCGGGAAACAATGGTCCAACTAGATGGGCTGAATCTATCATTAAATTATATGCTCCTTTCTATAGCAGTTTCTCTGCTATGAAGTATACTCACAAACTTGCAGAGGAGCAGGTATATTTCAACACACTGACTTCATTACATTATAAATCTCCATAATTGAGACACTTTTCACACACATAAAATACAAATACCCTTTCAGTTGATCTAGATCAGAATGACGTTGTATTTATATATAAGAGCATTCAATGTGCAAATACTATAAAAATAATAAATTATAGGCTATGCAAATAGGCAATAAATCATTATTTTAGTATGAATCGCTTATTTATCTGGTCACTGAGCCAGATACAGTATGTAACTCTTATATAATAATACACAATATAAAAGACAAAATAGCTTGGCGATTGATTGCAAAATAATTCTACTGCACACAATGTTTTTGTCTTGAAGATAAATAATAAATGATTGTTCTCAGTAAGTAGCACTGGAAACACACTAGTAGACCAACACTTTTAAAGCTAAATTTCCAGACTGAGCCACGAAAACCTATTACTGACGATGTTCAAATATTAATGCCACATCAGATTACTTTGTAACTATTACAGCCTGATAGCATTTTCACATTTTATGTGTCCATTTGCACCTTTGTGGTTATAACACAATGAGGGTTTATGTATGAAAAAACACTCTGGTTGATTTTAAAACACAATACTACCCACTGTCAGGGTCCAGTCAACCTATTCTAACTGTTATTGGAATAGGGTTCAGGTGTCAGAGGCCAGACCACTGACTAACCTAACCACGTCAATGTGTTGCGAGAGGACGGTGACAGAGGTCGGTGCTGCAGCAGCAAAGACCTCTATCAATTTCGCAGCTCACTGGACCAGACAGGTGAGATCAGAGGATTTTCTCACCCAGCCCATGATGCTCGGTATGAGCTCAGTTAACCAGGCCTCCCTGGTTTCTCGGTGGAGCCTCTGTGTACACCATTTCCCTGTGGTGCCATTGTGGCTCCATCTATTTTGCAGAAGTACTCCAAGAGGCCAGAATAATTCAGATGGACCTGAGAAGAAAGAAAAGCATCTTTGCACCACTCTTTCTCTGTGAATTATCCTGACCCTTTGGAGTCCAGCTGCAAAAGGGTAGAGCCACTAGGACAGCCTCCCCCCATTCCTTCATTCAGAGGAAAGGGTGTGTGCAGAGGTTGTGCCCTTTTGCAGAAGTGGGAGGCCTGCTTACCGGAGTTGAAGTGGACGAAGAAAGAAGACATAAAAACAAGAAGAGCCGAGAGAAGAAGCGGAGCTGTGGAAAAGGAGGCAGCCACAGCAGAGAAGGTAGGGAGACATTGTGAGAGAGCGTGAATGAGTGTGTGAAAGAGTAAAAAATGCAAATGAAAAGTCAGAGGTCTTTTGTTAAACTTAAAATACATCTGAATGCACAAGTCTACCGGATACACACTTGAGTGTGCAGGGTATTTGGAAAACAGATAAAAGGCAGGTAACCCCTTGTTCCTGTCTCTTAGTACTAGTTCAAAATAGTTTAGAAAGGGGCCTTCCAACCTGGACTGCTCCGGTCAAAGAAGGGCCCTTTCTAAACTATTTTGAACCGACATGGGGAGACAGGATCGTATTGGGATCATGTTATGTCACATGACTCAGTGGTGAAACTGAGGCTGCTCGCACAGTGTGGGCGCACGGAGAGAAAGCTGATGGAGTGGTGAGAGGTAAGCAGGGGCAGGAGGGAGATGGAATGTGTTTGTTTGTATATATGCATGTCTGTAAGAATGGATGTGTAATTTTCTGTGTGCATGCATATGTAATTGTGTGAGTGAGCACAGATGTATAGGTGTTTGTGTGTGACATGTATATGTAAAAGTGGTGAGATGAAGTGTGTGTGGTAGAATGCATGTGTACATGTGTGTTAGTGAGGATGAGTAAGTGTGTAATTTGTGTAAGTGTGTTTACATATGTGTGCCAGAGCGTAGTTGGAAGGAGGGCAAGAGGCAATGATGGCCCAGACCAGCTGTTGAAATTGTGGACGCCGCAGGGCAATTTTCGCCCAGGGTCCTGTACTTTCTAGTTACGTCCCTGATAAAAGGTACTTTGCAGCACAAATTTTCCCAAGCCTCATATTTTACAGAAAAGATTCATTCAAATTGTACTGTGCCAATCATCTTAATCCTCACCGATTACAAAATCTACTAAAGTGAAAGTGTTGAACTAGCTCTGAGAGACGCAAGATTAGTTTATTCACAAAGACTCACTTTCTCCAACAGGACATAGGCATCTCAAGTTCCTTTTCTGTACGACCCACTGCAGCGACAAAGGCGAAAGGCCAAGCCAGGAGCATCGTGAAAGCGACAAAGAAGAGGCGGATCGGGAAAAGGGTCAATGTCATGATGAAAATCTGCAAAGAGAAACACGCCAAGGTTGCTTAGATGGGTTATATTATTGTGTTACACAAAAGGAAAATGGTTGTAAACCAGCACGATTATTTCCAAGAATTATAAAAAACATCTATAGCTTTACATATTAAGGGCCAGTCTTGCTTGTTTTCCTTCCCCTCAGTCATTATTGATGCATTATTTGCTTGCTTCACTGACCCTGTCTGCCCACGAAGCAAAAAGCATATTAATAATTATATGCATTTCAATTCAAACATTTTTGGATAACATGATACACATTATGTGTAAGCTTATAAAGGGATAGCGTTATTTGAATCTCAATGAGGCATACTTGGTATGGAGACCACAAAATAACTCACTCTGCAACAAGCATCCTCTGATACTTTATGACAACAAAAAGGTCAACTAACACAAGAAAATAGACTTTGTTTATGTGTATATATAACTAATGCTCATTGTTTGATACATCTGCACAGGACTACTCTATATATGCTAAACAGTATTTATGTTGTGTATATATCTCATATAGTAGAACATTTTCCTTATAAATGATTGTGTCTGGCGCACATTTAACAGACTCCTAAATCACAGATCCTTAATAGAAAACATACATTAGGTATTTAGAAGCATAGTTTCTATATCGTAAGCTCTTTTAATCAGTGTCCTCTTTACCTCTTGTTTCAGTAAGTCAAATTGTTATGTTATGTAATACTTGTTATGTTCTGTTTACCAATTGTACAGTGCTGCAGAATATGACAAAGCTAGATAAAATAATAATAGTAATAATAATAAAAAAAATAACCTGGTTTATATTGAGTGTCAAATAAATATCAAATATTACTAAACAATAAAACATTTATTGGACAAAATAATGGTGCTTATTGATTAGGAAAAAAATGCTACGTATGATATATGATGTAAAGATCAACTGTGTCCATTGCTTAAGGCAGACCTGTCGTCCCTTTTGGACTACTGAGTAATGGCTCAGAAAAACGTGTGTTTATAACATTTAGCATTAAAAATATGTGGAAATGTGGTGCTGATGTGTAAAGTTACCATAAATGCAAGAAGGGTGCAATGTTACACCTGGTTTTAATTTTTGTTACAGTGTTAATTGTGAATGTTGTACAGAGTTTTTGAACATCAAAAAAGTTCCAATTTCAGCCAACAAAAGAAAATTGCTTATGTTTATCGCAATAACACAAGGATTTGAGATATTTCCCTCTAATTCATATACAATTATTCTCACCCTTCTCATAGCACTGGAGTCATAACTAATCGGAGAAAGAGTTAATGCATATAATAGCTGAGTGTTCCTGTTAATGTTTTTTTTTCTTCTCCTGTAAATGTATGTCCTTTGTTTGCAGGTGATGCGGTCTGCCAAAATACGTTAATGTGCATTCATTGGAGAGGCTGTTACTGGAGTGCCCTTATAAGTGTGGTAGCAGTAAAGCATAAAGTCTGCTGCGTTTAAATTTGGCTGACCATGGGTATCATAAATAACCATTGATATTTGATCAAATTGTAGATTTCAACAGCATTTTGGCAGCAAGATGTCGTTACATTTACCCCTATTAATTTACTTGAGGTAACTTTTTTTTAGGTTTATTAATTTCCAGTATTAGTTTAGACCATGAGTAATAAAAAAAAGTTAATATACACAAGCAGTTTTCACATAAAATAATTTTATAGTTGTTTGGCTTCATGATCAGCTAGTAGCAGCAGATATGGATGCCATAGCATTATATATCTTTCTCTTATATGCAGCAATGGTTTCCTCAAAGGACTAATGCTCAGAAATGCTAGTACTGGGTTGGACTCCCCTTTGCCTTCAGAACTGCCTTCATTATTCGTGGCATACTCTGAGGAATGTTACAAGGTGCTGGAAACATTCCTCAGAGGTTTTGGCCCATATGGAAATCATGGTATCACGCAGTTGCTGCAGATTTGTCGGCTGCACATCCATGATGCGAATCTCCCATTCCACCACATCCCAAATGTGCTCTAATGGATTGAGATCTGGTGACTGTGGAGGCCATTGTAGTACAGTGAACTCATTGTCATGTTCAATAAACCTGTTTGAGATGATGTGAGCTTTGTGACATGGTGCAATATCCTGCTGGAAGTAGCCATCAGATGGGTACTGTGGTCATAAATGGATGGACACGCTGTTGCATTTAAACAATGTTCAATTGGTACTAAGGGGCCCAAAGTGTGCCACACCATTACACCACCAGCCTGAACTATTGATACAAGAGCAGGATGGATCCATGCTTTCATGTTGTTTACTCCAAAGGCTGACCCTGCCATCTGAATGTCGCTGCTGGAATTGACTCAGACCAGGCAATGTTCTTCCAGTCTTCCATTGTCCAGTTTTGGTGAGCCTGTTGGAATTGTAGCCTCAGTTTCCTGTGCTTAGCTGACAGGAGTGGCACCCGGTGTGGTCTTCTGCTGCTGTAGCCCATCTGCTTCAAAGTTCGACGCGTTGAGCTTTCAAAGATGGTATTCTGCATACATTGGTTATAACGAGTGTCATCTCGAACCAGTCTGCCCATTCTCTCCTGACCTCTGACATCAACAAGGCATTTTCGTCCACACAGCTGCCGTTCACTGGATATTTTCTCTTTTCCAGACCATTCTCTGTAAACCCTAGAGATGGTTGACCCTACTTGAAAATCCCAGTATACTCAGTAATACTCAGATCAGCCTGTCTGGCATCAACAACCATGCCACTTTCAAAGTCAATTTAATCCCCATTCTGATGCTTGGTTTGAACTTCAGCAAGTTGTCTTGACCACGTCTACGTGCCTAAATGCATTGAGTTTCTGCCATGGGATTAGCTTATTAGCTATTTTTTTAACAAGTAATTGAACAGGTGTACCTAATAAAGTGGCCAGTGAGTGTATTTTGTAAATGCAAGTGATTATTCTATTTAAGACACCCCATGATGAATATGGAACAGAATGCCTTGTTAATGATATAGTATCACAAACTTTTTAGGACCTTCTCTTCAGATGTAATTTCTCTTCTTCCTTTCAATCTAAAGTCTAAAGAACTCTGTTAACAGCCAATATTTACAGCTCTTTGTTTGCACTTTATCACACTACAGTGTATTCCTCCTATGTGCAAACTTGAAATGGTCTAACTAAAGACCCATTAATCAATCCTTTTAAAATAAGTCCGGAGCTAAAATCTGAAAACATTCTGGCACTCTGGTACTTCTTCTATATTGTCGGAGAGGATGAACATGTGGGAACATAATCTTACACATCCACGAATTGTTTTGCATGACATCATTTTACTCAGGAATCCTACTGATAAGATTTTAAGGATGTGGTTTTCCTGCATTAGTTACACAACTCAAAGTCAGCAATAAGATAACATAGAGGATATAAAAAATGGGTTATTTATAAAGTGTTATTCTTGTGTTAGACAATTCCATTGATTGCTAAGATGATTAGAGCGCTTTTCAAACCTTGAATGCAAAAAGCTGTTTGTAAAGTCTCCATGACAAATTCAGAAACAGAATAATGTAGAATTCAATGTAGAATAAATTATTGATTATATGATTAAGAAAAATAGTTTGGTTTTATCTCCTTTTTTTACAACCTACCCCCCCAGTTATGCACATCTGCCCCCGGGCTTGCCACTCTGCCCCAGAAATGCCTTATACCCCTATATGCAACTGTGCCCCATGATATGCCTTTTAACCCTCTAAATGCCACTGTGCCCCATGATATGCCTTTTGACCCCCTATGTGCCACTCTTCCTCCAGAATTGCCTTATACCCCTATATGCCACTCTGGCATTTAGGAGGGTTAAAAGGCATATTATGGGGCAGAGTGGCATATAGGGAGGTATAAGGCATTTCAGGAGGCAGAGTGGCATTAAGGGGGTTAAAAGGCATTTCACACATCTTTAGCTTTCAATGAAGTGAAAATTCGCTATAAGCCATTTAATTAAAATTATTTAAGATCTCCTAAAATGATCACAACAGTAATCAGTCTACTGAGAAATGAAAGAATGAAATATGAAAAGGCTTAATTCAAAGTGCAATCAGTAAATTAGTGACAAGGTAATTATGGGACCAAGCTTTCTCTCCCCCCTCCACAAGTGCAAATACGCTGGATATGTAGAGGAAAGGGTCAGTGAGGCAGCCCAACTGAGAGTGGTATGAGAGTTTGAAATTACACTGGGGTGACAAACGTGTATGTGTTTATGTGTTTGAGTTTTCTTCAGTGTCCAACAAATTACCAGTATGAGTGTGAGCCAGTGGCTCTGAAAGTTGTATTGTTTGAGCTTGCATCAATGGTCAGTGCGGTAACGAGTAGTGAGTGTGTTTGAGTTACACTTCCACCTTGGGAAATTATGGCCGTTACAGGATATTGATAATGAGGCCCTTATTTAAAACACATGAACGCACAGGCATGCACCAGTATGCAACGTTTTAGAAGGGCACAAGTAACTTATTTAGCATAGACAAGGATCAGAAAACAGTTTGCTTCACTTATCGCTGGAAAAAACAATGTGGAGACAGCTTGGATTAATTTTTCATTGGAATGCATAATCTTCATGCATACTTATCATTTTTTAAAATTACTTTTGTTGCCTTTACATTTTTTAGCTCACAAAATAACATTTTGCTTCTAAAAATTCTGCTTAAACAACAATGGTGTTAATAATAATACACTCATGCACTAAAGTGAATACTTTCTCTTCAAATGCTCCTGCTCTCCGATGATCTCATAACTATTTTAAAGGATATCCAACACAACTACATTTGTGTTGCTACTCACATTAATGCTTAAGGACAGCTATTTCTGTGTTATATCATGTGGGATCATTTCACAGTAATGGAATTCTCAGTAAGTCTGTGAAAAGACTCTGACTACATACACACACACACAAAAATTGACTTTTATGATGTTGCTTTCTAACAGCAGCTTCTACTCTCCTGGTAAGGCTTTCCACAAGGTTAGTAGAACATTTGCGAGGTCAAGCACTGATGTTAGACCAGAAGGCCTGGCTTGGAATTTCTGTTCCAGTTTATCCCAAAGGTGTTCGATGGGGTTAAGGTCAGGGCTCTGTCTGGGCCAGTCAAGTTCTTCTACACCAAACTCATCCAACCATGTCTACATGGACATTGCCTTGTGCACTGGGGTAGATTCATGCTGTTATAGAAAAGGGACTTCCCCAAACTGTTCCCACAAAGTTGAAAGCATAGTATTCTCCGAAATGTAGAGGTATACTGAAGCATTCAGACTTCCCTTCACTGGAAGTAAGGGGCCTAACCCAACCCCTGAAAAACAGCCCCATATCATCTAACCACCATCATACCATCATCCACCACCTAACTCTGCAGTTGTTACAATGCAGTCAAGCAGGTATTGTTCTCCTGGCATCCGCCAAACCCAGACTTGCCCATCAGACTGCCAAACAGAAAAGTGTGATTTATCGCTCCACATAACATGTTTCCACTATACCGGTGTCCAGTGGCAGCTTGCTTTACACAACTCAATCCGGCATTGCACTTGGGATTAGGATGTCCAAGAAGCCAAATATATTTTTAGAAATGATTGAGCTGTATATGTGCATTTGTTTAGATATCTTATATTTTAAATAACTTGTAATATCACTGGATAAACACATTGTGAAAAAGACTTAAGGTAGGAAAAGCTTTTTAAGAATCCTTGTGTTACTTACAGGCTTTATTGTCCATTTGACTAGTTTGCAAACACTAAATTGAAAGGAAATTTTCATCAGATGAAGCACCTCCAGAAACAAAGGAAGATGTTGATCACAGCCTGAAATTTTACTGGTACTATCATTCAATAAAGGGTAAATGGAAACCCCCCATAAAAAGTGTTTATGCACCGTCAAACAAACAATTTTACATCTTTTGCTTAAAATGTTCTCTTGTTTTCAGATGTGCTGTCAAAACAGACTTGGGATAACAATTCTTGCTGTCCACAAAGAGAACTGGGTCAACATTCTGAAAGGTGTGCGGCTACAGCCTATTTCCTGAGACCATTGCTGCACACGTCTGAATTTTTATAGAGCATTGGTGCATCTCGTAGTTGACAGTGAATGGGATAGGTCTGCTCCTCAGAATAAAGATTTGCAGAAACATGCTCCAATTGCCTAAATAGGCCCAAACAGAAGAATCTCGAGTTATGGCTTTACTTATGATATCATTAATAAATGATTTCCATTCATTATTTAAATGTTGGTATTCTTATTATGGGATTAATATAGTCATGCTGACTTCACATAAAAACTTTCCCCCTAAATAGGATTGGATAAAAAAGAAGACAGAATTCTGCTGTAAATGTATGTACCATGTAACATAGTTAGCATATTTATTCACATTCTTCTGATCACTAATTTATGACGTGTTAAAGATTTCTTAAAATACCTTAGGACTTCCTCAAGAATCCCTCGTCAGGAGTGGGGATGCTTTAGTGCAGACCGATTTTTATTTTAACAGATTATAGCTTTGCTTTTAAATTTTGTTACTTTACACTATTCATCTGTGCTGATTTTATTTGAAATATAATATATCCCTTTGAGGAACAGTTGACATTTGCAGTCTCACTGTCTCCAAACGATATTTTCTTTATGACACTGTGGCTATTTTTTCCCCATGATGCAAGGGAAGAAGCCAAGCAGAGGTATTTACACAATAAAACTGTTATCGCCAAACGTAAGGTAACCTTCAGTTTTGTTCACAGAGAAACATCACAATTTACTTAAAGCCAGTACACTCACTAAACCCCGACAGACATTCCCGTGTACTATGAATATTTTATTTGCTGCTAAGTAGCACATTTAAAATGGAAATTGAAATAATTAAAAGATACACCTATGATTAAGTAATTTAAAGAAAAATCACAGAATAAGCAAACAGCGTATATGTGACTTTACTACTGCAAAACTACTAAACAGTTCCAGATTCGATCTTGTTATTAAGTCTTGCATGTACTGTATATATTCATGTGATCACGTCATGATGTATAGTGAAGCTAAAGAGCTGCAAAGTTTCCCCATGGAGAATAAAAGCAAAGTGTTTTCCTATAAAACAATGCACATAGAGCACATGAAGCACATTATGGTTTCCTACATAGTTTAAAAGTAGGATTGCAATGTAAGCAGGGGGGCAGACAAAGTTGACTCCGTTGACCCATTGTCGCCCCCCTTGGTAACATATACACTGGCAAACATTGTACACACTCTCACACACATTCATGCAACAAACATACCTACACTAACACACACTCGAACACACATTTACACACTCATGCTAACACACATTTACACACATATACACTCATGCAAACACACATTTACACATATACAGTCATGCTCCTGATCGTGCTAGCACACATACATACTCATGCACATTCACTGTAACATACCTGTAGCCCACGGAGCAGCACAGGGCTTTATTTTCTGTCAGGTCTGGGACTCGTTGCAAGGTTTAGTAGGTGAGGCTTTTTTAGCCACTATATATGAGCAAACATTTTAGGTTCCATTCACAATTCATTTTAGCTTCTTACCTGTTTTTGTCCCCCCCTATATGTTGGGGTTTGTTTTTGGCTTTGCTTTGTCACAACGGCGAGGCTGGATTGGTAAGGTGGGGGGTAGAACTGGAATTTTTAGGTTGGTTACGGTTAATTAGTTGGTGTTGTTGGTTGGTATGGTAGATTTTTAGCTGGTTTGTGGCTAAGAACCTGTGTGTAGGGGTGTCACAGTATGCCCCTACTTTTGGTTTTGTTAAGGTTATTGGCACCTTACTGGTATGGGGATGGATTATGTTATGTCAGTTATCTGGTCTCACTTATTTTGTTTTGGTAGGAGATGTTTTTAGGTTCCTTTAGCCCTCATTAGACGATGCAGTGTATGCAGTCATACGCCTATCTTCTAAGAGGCTTCTTTATTGTGCAGTGTATGCAAGCAGTCACGCTTTCACCACAGGGTCAGGTGACCTTTTCTGCTTCCTTTTTTAAGAGTACCTGCTTTTATGTCAAATGTCAACTAAGTTTTCCTGGCAAAAAATATGAAAGGGGCAAAACCCTACTTATAGAACTGTTCACATGAAAGGTTTAAACAACAAGCAACATTAGGAACTATGTTCCTAAAGAAGCCATATACTTATTGAGCGATAGATCGAGTAAGATATTTAATTATCCTTACATTCCAGAGGGATGCGAAAGAGTGCTTTCGCCCCACTCAAAGGCGTGAGACTAAATCCCAACTCAAATGTTATCTTTCCCAGACTCAAATAACCTGTTGTCAAGAAATAAAGTTGATGTATCTGTAATCCAGGTGTTAACTTTTATTCTGAACCCTTAAAGAAGGTCAATTCCTTTTTCACTGAAGCCACAAACCACAAGATAGCTTTTACATAAAGCATTGTAGTGACATCTATTTCAACAAAACCTGTTTGCATGCTGCACACAAAGAGGTCTATTCACTGAGATTTGGCAGGACAGTGGTTTCAACCATCTTACTTCACTATTCATTATGAAGGACCAGCATTAGCAAGTTTCTCCAGTATGAGGCCGAGACTTCGAAGAAATCTCTCTAACTTAACTATGCGTTATACAGCCATTATACCTGCAGCAGAAGCTCACTTGGTATGGGTCTCCATAGCAGATTAAATAAAAAAAGAGATGAAACACAACCCTCCCACAAACTTTCCCTTAGCAAATACATTCATAGTGATGCTCATTAAAAAAAACATGACCAGACATCATACCCACCAGCTGTGATCACCAACTCTTATTACATAGATGATCATGATAAAGGTCCTGTGCTTGCATAATGTAAGCTAATATATTTATAAATGACCTTGCAATAAGAGTTGAAAGTCATATTTCCGTGTTTGCAGATAACATTAAACTCTATAAAGTAATACAATGTGAGCAGGATATTACTTTGCTGCAGAGGGATTTGGATAGACTGGGGGACTGGACACACAATTGGCAGATTACATTTAATGTAGATAAATGCAAAGTTATGCACATTGGGGTAAGGAATGCACAAGCAACGTACACCCTAAACGGTAGTGAATTAGGGGTAATGACAAATGAGAAGGATTTGGGAATTTTTATAGACAACAAACTAGGAAACAATATGCAATGTCAGTCATTAGTTGCTAAGGCCGAACCACAAAAAGCTCACTGTCTCCCAGAGCTATGACATTATTTTCCAACATAGTTTCCAATAGATGTATTTTACTGCAGCCCTAAACGGATTGCCATGTGAACTCTAATCAAACTGTTTTAACAGAAGAACAATTGAAATCTTGTCACCGAGAAAGTCCCTTTACGTCAAAGACATATCACTGAATATATGTTTGTCAATGTTTAACTACTAAATAAAATATTACTACTGTGAGAGACGTTATACTCTAAGAACACGTGGGGCAGTCCCTTGAGATGGGATCATACTGCAGACTTACGCTACCATAAAATGTTGCTACATATATCAACAACAGGGTAGAGAAAACATTGAGACATAAAATAAACAACTTTATGTATTTTTTCTTTCAGGAGATGGTTTGTATATCATCAGCAGACTGTGCCATTTAGGAGACACCACTTCTTGTGTTGCAATGTGCACAATCCCAAAGCACAAAACTAAGAGAAAAAAGACACTGGCATGGCAAAAATATGCTTAACACTTCCATAATTTTGATCCCTGGCTACGAACGTCGATATTATATATGTAAAGTAAAAGCAAAATTCATTTGACAGCACATAACAACATCTAGCAGCAACAGATACAATGTGAAAGGCTTCACTGAGATCCGGGAAATGCATATTTGTCCAAATATTGACTCTTAAGGCATGGTTTGAGGTCACGTGAATCCATGGTTTTATGCAAAACACAAAGTAAGATATAAATGTCGTGGAATATACTGGCAGTGTGAGATTCATTTAACACTCCCTTCTTCTGGTTTTAGAAACCAAGCTTGTCCTAAAGGTTTAGGTGATAGCCCTAAGACTGGGACCTTCTCTGTGTTGTAGCTCAACTATTAAAGACTACAAACTGCCATATTAACCCTGAAGGACTAGAAAGCATGTGTTAAAAGAAATTTACCTACAGAGAATCATAATCTCGTTTTTCATTAAATAGCTGATTATTTCTGAAAAAAAAAACTCCTTTGGTATCCTGTCACATAGAAGGCAGAATACAGCAAGACTCTGTTGTGAAATCTCTCTAAAATGTTTTATAGGTGCAAGAACAGTAGACACTGACTTTAATAATACTAAAAATAAATAAATAAATAATAATATATATATATATATATATATATATATATATATATGAGAGATGAGTGAATAAATGTAGGTACAACCACAGTTGATATTTCAGTCTCTCCACAGCTATGTACCATATTTCCTTGGATTTTTATACTAAACATGACATCAAAAAACCTCAGAATCTTAAATGTGAAACCACATGGAGCAGATGGACTGTGAAATCTATAGATGAGATAACTGGAGTACATAAGGGTCTGCAGATTGAAAGCAATATGATCACCCTTGGCAGCAAGCAAGCCTTGGAGGGATGATGCATTTTGTTAACAAGAGTCAAGAGTACTAAGGATCGCTAGGGTGATAGGTAGACACACAATACAGCCTATGCAAGTAGAGAATAAAAGGGAAAGGAGTAGGTGACTGTTATATTCCTGTACAGAATGATTTCATTTTTCAAATGCAGATAACTGCCATAGAGCTCTGCAATGCTCTACCATTAACCACCAAAAGTAAATAAATAACTCCAAACTGGTTTGTTGCTGCAGTACTCCTTGAGCTAAATAAGTAAGAATCTATTTTTATTGGGCTGAGTTATTTCCGGATGAAAGAACATTAAAGAGGTTTTCTCTGATTAATGCATTGTTGGCCCAGTAAGCATTCATGATCTAGGTTATGCAAGTCATGACAATTACCAGTGCAGCATGCAGCGAGGAGATACTCACAGAATGGAATCAATTAGTTTACAATGACACGGAGTTCGAAGGGACTGCCGTGGATAATTAACTGATCCCTCACGGACAGCATATACAAAATGCATATATATATAT
>VKOC01027478.1:0-11218 GCA_009364415.1 Spea multiplicata
TTGGAGCTCTGTTTCAATAGAAAAGAACAAACACTCCCACAAGCCAACCAGGCCAAACACAATTATGCATTTGTATATGCCTGTAAGACCTCCAATCCATTCAAGTAACCCTTATATTAGAGCAGCATTCACGGCCTATACCTTTCTTCAAACATATTTTTTAAATTGCAGTCACACACGAAGATTAACAAGACCCCCTAGGGAGCTTTAAAAAGCAAAACCATATGGAAATAAATATCCGGTATGTAAGACTTCAATGGCATTTTTGGTCAGCTGTCCTAATCCCTTGAGACTGCAAAACTTTCCATTCTAATCTGTACCCACTAGTGTGTAAAACATGTATGGCTGTTATACACCACACACATGTATGGCATTGGAATGAAAGCATACCTGGGAACTTTGTGAATCTAAGCTGAGCTGAATCTGATATTTTTACAGAATTAAACCTTTATTAACAGAAAAATCGTTTTTCACATGCCTGCTCTATTTACCTCTGCCTGGTATTTAAATTCATCCAGGAAGCCTCAAGTCTACATCTCCCTCCCTCTGTAAAGATTTAGGTATTACAGATATTGAGGTTAGTTTTTGGGAGTCTGAATTTCAGTTTCTGGTCAGTACTGACCATAATACCATATTGTATACTACAGTTCTCTAACAATAAGGAAATTATTTTCATCTAAAGCAGACAGTTGCTTGATAAGCCAGGACCTCAAAACTTAAATCTTAAATTTCACATAAATAGCACTACTCCTGACAGGGAATACTAGATTGGTGTGGAGCAACAAAGCACTGAGCTCGGCTTCATATGCATGTATTCCTTACACAAGTCTGTGTTCTTCCTGTTTAAATCAGATCTAACCCTGGGAAAGTCACCTCTGCCTCCCCCATGGTTACTCATGGGTCATCACATGTTATTCGGAGGTCCAGGTGGACTTAAAAAAATAAGTTAAGAAATAAAACAGACTGACAACTGCTTGGACGTTAATGAAAATGTTAAAAGATAATAAGGCTTTTGTTTTTTGTACCGCTAGCACAACACACTTAACTAAGTCCTACCTTTTTAACAAAGTATAACCATACCTAGGAATGTAACAGGACAGAGCTCAGGTATAAAGGGGGCATGGACAACATTTGGGTGGGGACTAGCCCCAAATAGATTCCCTGAGCAATATACTTCAAAGTGGAGTAGAAGAACCTGAGGGTTAGGTAGGCATTACCAAACATTGCACCCCTGTCCGCAGATTAAACACCCTGGCAAACAGGCCTGGTATTTTAACCCTCTCCGCATACTATTTCTACCACCAGCCTTTGTCAAATTTTGTGGTAGTCATTTTTTTGTGTTTTTTCTACATACACATTGTACTTTAGGTATGTATATATAGCACTAGGTATATGTCACAGCCAAACAACATCCCAATATGTGCTCAGCAACATCTCCCGAGTACAGTGATACCACTGTATCACTGTATAGTGATAGTATAAGCTTGCTGGGTTGTATGGGGCTAAAAGGCATTTTGACATCTGGTCAGTATGCACCCATGTCCTATTTGGGTCAGCTTTGAATTTTCAATTCTGTTTACCTTATCAAACCATACATTTATATAAACTAGACACCCTATGGTTTTTTCAAATGCTAGCATTTTAACTGTCAGGATTTTTGGGAAGATAAAGCACTAATTTTAGCACTTGCTCATAAAAATAAAAAAAAATTATTTGATTTTCCTTTTTTTAACATTTTGTTGGAACTGGATGGTACCCCACATGGTGACATCACTGGATAATTATTTTTACATGTTACCACATTTTTCTTTATTTTTGAACTATTTTTATTATATATATATATATATATATATATATTGACTGCAGGGTGAGCCCAGAAATGTGTTTATTTTTTAAAAGGTGATGCCATATTTCAAGAGGCAAGTCCAACAGACGGGTTACTGTAGCGCAAATTGCTGAAAAAGTTAATGCAGGTCCTAATAGAAAGGTGTCAGAACACACAGTACATCGCAGTTTGTTGTGTATGGGGCTGCATAGCTGCAGACCAGTCAGTGTGTTCTCCCTGCGAAAGTGCCTACAATGGGCACATGAGCATAAAAACTAGACCACGGAGCAATGGAAGAAGGTGGCTTGATCAGACGAATCACGTTTTCTTTTACATCATGTGGATGGCCGGGTGCGTGTACGTCACTTACGTGGACAAATATAGCACCAGAATGCATCCATGGAGGCCCACCTCGCAATTTACAAGACTTAAGCTAACGTTACAAGCTAACTTCTTGTTGCCAGACACCACAGCACACCTTCAGAGGTCTAGTGGAGTCCATGCCTCAACAAACAATTTACTGGCTAAAGAAACCCATACCAGGCCTTACAAGTACAACTAAGTTACCCTAAAACAAAAATTCCCTACTTAGTAACTCTAACTAAATAATGTAAGATTAAACTAAATTCCCAACTAACCCCCAATACATCAGATTATTTTAAATTACCTAAAGGTAAAAAAACAACCCTAATAGTAAAAAAAAATCAATAATATAAATACTACTGAAATGATCATGGTGATCATTAAAAAAACAGGCAGAGAACAAAGTTGAATTAAAAAATACCTCCGAATTTCATTCAAATTGGAAGGGTAAGAAACCAAATTCAGTGACCAAAAATGAATGGACCAAAAGTGAAATAAAAATTTGTCCAGATCATTTTTTTGTCCATTTGCACAAATCTAGTTACTAGTCATTATCAGATTATACATAGAAATTGCTTAACCCCGGCGGACATGAATAAATGTTGTAAATGTAACCCCACGAAAGATGATTTCGTTGATTGCCTTTGGGCATACCCCATATTAAGGCATATTGGTCTTTCATTCACAATTCTGTTAAGAACACTTTGAAATTGTATGTAGATGTTATATCGTAAGCCTTATTTAGCTTCAGAGAAATGTTTTAATGAGAAATATATTAATTATAATTGTATGTTTATATTAACATTATAAGTCAGTCATTTGAAGAAAACCTAACAGGGCCAAAATATTAATGCATTTCAGGTAATAAGACACTTTTTTTAGAACAAATACAAAAGATATGAGGGACTTTCAAGAGTCTGAATTCCACTATATGGTAAGCAAATTCAAATTAAGCAGCACACCAGCTGCAAACTAACCGGTGACCCAAAAGTCAGCTCTGTGTAGACACTTCAATAGACAAAATAATTTTCCCAGGGTATAAGTACATGCATTGTATTTGTATTGTTAAATGAAATTGGAGTGTTCAAAAGCTGGCTGACTATCCATGAGTAACTTGCACTTCTCTAAAACTACAACTGCACATTCCTAGTCGGGAGAAGACTGGACATATTTATCTAACTTCTAGAAAAGAAAATGACTAATAAAATGCAACATATCCCTTGAAATAATTTCATAACAGCTCTCAAAGTTTTCCATTAATCATAAACAGCTCTCATTAACAGAAAAGATGAAATGCATTGACTTGCATGAAATAAAATGCAATGGACTTCATCCACAATGGACTCCAATATGTATTTATCATGAACATAGAACTGGAGCTTCTTCAAGGAAATCATTGTATAATTGGTCGTTCTAGCACACTCTCATTTCTTCTTAACCCCTAAAGGCATAGAGGGTCAATAAAGTATACTTGCAGCTCTCCAATCTGGTAATAAAGCTAATCTTTCTTATTACCGACAAGTTCTCACAAAAGAAAGGGCAGTATGACGTGTGTTTAAGAACTGAAACTACGCCTAAATTCTGCCATAATGCTCCCTAATTTATTGTACAATCCCATCTGTCTGGAGGCTATTAGACATATCATATTTCGCCACATGTCAGCATTTTTTTATTTTACTCTAAATATAGATGATTATGCTGTGACTTTGTAATCCTTGAGAAATGATTTACTTCCTTTCCACTCATATCCCGCCCGCCTTTAGTTCTCATGGTCTGTGCCAAAGCCCATAGTAGCTGTTTTTCTCAATAAATTCTTTGCATTACTATTAGGGCTTTCTATGGCTCGTGTTAATTGCATGTCTAGCTTATTCTAATCCATAGCAGCTATTTCTGCAAAATAGTAGAATAGTGATTTGGTACAACTGATGCCACCAGGGAGAGTTATCAGTGTTATTATCACTATTCCACACACCAAATGAAAAATGCTACATGTAATTGCAAAACAAACATGAGAAAGTGTGGAAATGGCCATTCATTTTTAAAAGATATGATAACCAAAACACCAACAAAGAATACCATATCTCCCATACGTCCCTCTTTAGAAGAGAAAAGACAGGGAAAGAGTGACATCTCGGAAAAGATGTATATTAATTACCGTAATAGAACGTTTATGATGTATGTACGAGTTTCTAGTTCTCAACGATAGATCAGCAATATATAATAAACATTATATATTCCTATCAAAGAATCTACTTGTACATTGATTTACAATAACCATAACTGGGTACTCTCCAGGCTTGGTCCCACTTTCACATGTCAGTTTCTTCTTTCTCCCGGTAGGAAAGTGGTGTTTGGCTATGCCCACTCCGACCTACATTCTGCCTAATCATGCTACATGTAAATGCAAATTTACATATCCCTAATCCCTGATATCTGCCCCGTATCCCCCTAAAAGTTGTATGGGGCTAGACTGCACCTATGCCTGACTAGCTCTGCCCCTACATGTGTTTAGTACCTTAAAAACCAGAGGAGGGAGATCTCCACCAGTTGATTGATAGATATCTATGTATGCCATGGTGTATACCATTAGCTGCCATTTGTCTCATTGATGCAAAGTTTGAGTACAATGAGTTAAATTGTCTGGCGAGGCTTACATCTTATGATTCTAAGAACAGTCAGTGCCTGGTATTAACTAAGTATAAACTTAAATGGTAAGCTAAATGCTCATTGTAGATACAAACATTGGTCTCTATTAAACAGAATGTTCCACCTAAATAACAAACAGAAAACGCCACACAGGGTCTCCTGTAATATCGAATCAATTAATTGAAAATCAGGTCAAATACATGTAACCTACACTTAATTGATGGCTGTACTGTTCCCTACACTGTTCCTTTTGAATATATAAGTTCAAATATATATACGTATATAAATATAATATATAAATATATATATATATTTATTTCTTTGGAAGAAGGAGATGCTTTGTTTTATGCTTTGGTTAAAACAGCACATGCTGTACATCCTATGCACTTAATGGACTATTTTGAAATACATTTTACCTTTAGGCTTTATAAGGTTACAGGGGGAATGTCCTCTGACAAATATTATCTGGGGACAGAAGTCTTAATATAGGGGGTCATTCACAAACACTGGCATGCATGGTTATCCTACTTTACCTATGTATGTTCCTATTTACTTATATGTAGACCTATTTATAAGAGATGTTAAGCCAGACCCCAGTCTAGGGTAACAAAGATCCCTAAAACAGGCCTTCCATTAGCCATGTAGATTTATCCTCATTTACTCATGTGTGGCATGATAAAGCTTTTAAATGAACATAACAAAAACCTAGGTATGTAGTTTTAATCTTATGTGCTTGATGTTTAGTAAAAAGTCAGGATATGTAACAGCATGTGCACAGTTAGTTTTCATTATGCATTACATTGCAGAGATGTTTGCAAGCCAGGCCTAGATACAAACAACTTTATGAATGATATAAGTTTGGGTGTTTCAAGTACATAGTAACATAGTAACATAGTTCATAAGGTTGAAAAAAGACCAAAGTCCATCAAGTTCAACCTATATACATATTGTGTCCCTACTGTGTTGATCCAGAGGAAGGCAAAAACCCTTATGAAGCAGATGCCAATTGCCCCATACCAGGGGGAAAATTCCTTCCCGACTCCAAATATGGCAATCAGAATAAATCCCTGGATCAACGTTCTGTCCCTATTAATCTACTATCCATAACTTGTAATATTATTGCTTTCAAGAAACACGTCCAGGCTCCTTTTGAACTCTTTTATTGAGTTTACCATTACCACTTCCTCTGGCAGAGAGTTCCATAGTCTCACCGCTCTTACTGTAAAGAACCCCCGTCTGTGCTGGTGTAGAAACCTTCTTTCCTCCAGCCATAGAGGATGTCCCCTTGTTATAGATGCAGTCCTGGGTATAAATAGGTCCTGGGAGTGATCTCTGTACTGCCCCCTTATATATTTATACATAGTTATTAAGTCCCCCCTAAGCCGTCTTTTCTCCAAACTAAATAACCCTAATTCTGATAATCTTTCTGGGTACTGCAGTCCTTCCATTCCCCTTATTACTCTGGTTGCCCGTCTTTGAACCCTCTCCAGTTCCACTATATCTTTCTTGTACACTGGTGCCCAGTACTGTACACAGTATTCCATGTGTGGTCTGACTAGTGACTTGTACAATGGTAGAATTATTTCCTTGTCATGGGCATCCATGCCCCTTTGATGCACCCCATGATTTTATTTGCCTTAGCAGCAGCTGCCCGACACTGGTCGCTACAGGTAAATTTACTGTTAACCAAGACTCCTAAGTCCTTTTCCATGTCAGTCGTCCCCAGTGTTTTCCCATTTAATACATATTCCCAGCCTGGATTTTTCTTCCCCATGTGCATAACCTTACATTTATCCGTGTTGAACCTCATCTGCCACATCCCAGCCTAAGCCTCCAACCTATGCAGATCCATTTGTAATCGTGCACTGTCCTCTATTGTGTTAACCACGCTACAGAGCTTAGTATCATCTGCAAAGATTGATACTTTACTATACAATCCCTCTACAAGGTCATTAATAAATATATTAAAAAGAATAGGACCCAAAACTGACCCCTGTGGTACCCCACTAGTAACAGTCACCCACTCAGAGTATGTACCATTAATAACCACCCTCTGTTTTCTATCACTGAGCCAGTTACTTACCCACATACACACATTCTCCCCCAGCCCAAGCATTCTCATTTTATGTACCAGCCTTTTATGTGGCACCGTAGCGAATGCTTTGGAAAAATCAAGATATACGACATCCAGCGATTCTCCCCGATCCAGTCTTGAGCTCACCTCCTCATAAAAGCTGATCAGGTTAGTTTGACAGGACCGATCCCTTGTAAACCCATGCTGATATGGAGTCATACATTTATTTTCATTGAGATTCTCCAAAATAGCATCTCTTAGGAAACCCTCAAACAGTTTACATACAACAGAAGTTAAACTAACAGGCCTATAATTCCCGGGTCACTTTTTGTCCCCTTTTTGAATATTGGCACAACATTTGCAATGCGCCAGTCCTGGGGAACAGACCCGGTCACTATAGAGTCCTTGAATATTAGAAATAGGGGTCTGTCTATTACATTACTTAACTCCCTTAGAACGCGGGGGTGAATGCCATCTGGACCTGGTGTACGGTAAATACCTAATTTGCACATTCTTTTGTTTACCTTTGGATCTCGTTACATATAGAAGAACAAAAAAGCTTCATATTCATAGCCTTGAGGGACACATTTTGCTGCTGTAAAATGCAAATTGGTCAATGGTTTACCAGACCATTACGTTGTAGGTTTGGTACCGTGATGTATTCTAGACAATGCTTGCAGTATTACTGATTCCTAACCCGAGCAGTCTGGAGGATGACAGAATAACCCAGACAAGTGAAAGTAATCAGTTAAGGTCAGTAATCAGTTGCACTGTACAACAAGGGAGACAAGAGAGTGGCCAGACAGCCCAAGAGGTGAAGACAAACGGCAAGTATCATGATAAGGAAAACATCCAGAGGTCAGGAATGGTTAGGTAGCAGGTCGAGAAATACAGGATATGCTGCAGTTGGTGGTAAGACTTTGCCACTGATGTTTCTGTTTGGGCTGTCCATTATTTTTAGCATACTAGCCAGTGACATGACGTGTGTGCCATGTTTTCTATTAGTTTGTATAGTGGCACACAAAGGAGACCCACAATCTGGCCTTGGGAGTAGGTGAAGAGTGCACCACCAAATTCAGGAGTGAATGTGTGTGTGTAAAGGGAGAAGTGTCTGTATGGGCAGGCAACTAACTCCAACTGTCAAAATGTCCACCATGAACCATATCCGTGCCTATCCTTGGTTGGGCTTGTACTGTATTGTATTTACTGCCTTTCCTTTTAATAAAACTCTAGTCATAGCTATCAATACAATACTAAATAAAATCTTTATAAACCTACTAGAAGCACATGATAGGTGTAATACCTAAAATATGCCTTACTGCATGTCGAAGTTAACTTTGTTTATATTTTTGGAGGGGATACCTGAACAAACTTTTGCATATTAAAGGAAATACCGCTTTCTGTTATATGATTATACATCTCTTTTTGACAGATCTGTTTTCATGACATGACTGTCACAGTCTGGAAGATGAAACATCCAAATGTAAGTAATGAATCTAAACTGTGTTCTATTTACCAAATGCAAGCACTTAACGTAAGTCTCTTTCTAATTAGAGTTGCCAGAGTGACAATTTAAATCTGGGCCTATGATTTGTGCATGTTGTTATAAAGACTAATATAATTAGTATGACCAACAACGTAAGCAAATCATGTACCTGGTTTTAACTTGCCATGCTGTTATCAAAACTAATATAATTACGATGGCCTACAATAAGTAAATCATACATCCCTGGTTTTAATTTGACAGTCTGATCAGTATGCATTTAATGTGTCCAAGTTGAAAATGAAAACATAAATGTGATATACAACCATTAGTGTAGTTAAGCTGAGGGCCTCTCAAGGCTTGACCCAGGCCAGGCTCCCCCAGCACGGACCTCTGTGCCACCACCCTCTCTGCCGTGCACCAAGATGTGACATGATATCACGGGCATCCATCTCTAAAGGATGCATGGTGCAGATACGACATGCTATGGACGCTGTTCTGATTATAGAGATCTCTGATCTCCCACAATTAGCCCATTATGCAGTGCACTGGCTTTTGCATCAGAGGGACTGCCACCCCTGGACCTACTCAACTCGAATATGCCACTGTACTCCTACCTTCATATAACATTTTGCATTAGGGTAGACTAAAACAATAGTGCAATGAATGGGGATAACCATGATGAGTGTAGTAGACAGGAGTGGCAAATGTTGCTTGTCTCTGAATGAGCATGTTCTTTGTTATCAGCAACAGTGGAGTAAGACATTATCTATCACTCTCATCCTCAGAAATTACCAATTTATTTGCAAACAGGTGCATGCACTTCATTTGTGTATGAATAGGTCCAAGATCTTTGTCTAACTTCCACGCATTGGTTTGAAAAACCACTATTTTGTTCAAATGTATTTACACTCTTTGAAATGTAGAGTTTTATTACAAACTCAAAAAGAAAAGAACTTTCTTATGCTTTCTAAATCATTTCTCAGAAAGCATATTAGGTTTTTCACTCAATGGATTTTAGCTTTCCATAGGGAGATTCCCAGTTAGACCTCTGCAATGTAGGGGACCCCAGTTCTCAGGAATTCACAAGCCTTCTTGGTGTGCAAGGGAACCATTTAACGCTGATACTAATGACTAATATTTTTGGTATTGTTTATTAATAACGTTTTACATAAGGGGTACCCATTTAATGCAGGTCTAGTGGGATATTTTGAGGCAATAAATCTGTCAAGCTATCTTTGTATCTATAAAAGGAACGTTACCATATGGGAATTGTTGGTCATGCTAGGCAGGTCAAAACCGCAACGTCCATTCATAGTGTAGCGGCTGTCCTGTTCCAGTTACCACAGTGTTGGTGTGAAAAAGTATTTTTTATAGGTTGTATATCTTCTATTGTTTGAAAATGATATATGTGATAAGCCAGTGCAGATGAATTTCTACATAGTCTGTATAGTGTCAACTTACATTGTGATATGAGTAAGCACATGGAGATCTGTTGACCATGTGGATGTGTACTATAGAAGGTGAGCAAATCTGATATATACATTTTTGACAAATATTTTTAACGACAGGCATATCTTCTAGTTCTGTTTGTCTATATGATACAGAGATGTACTGCACCTGTCCTTAGTTAAAGAAAAATCATTGAGTGAAGTTTCTGCATCTGATTTCAAATCAATGAGCCAATCAGATTTTCAAAGCAGTAAAATGTGTGCCTTGAGGCTATGAGTGTGAAGCTAATCTGTTCATCAATAAGTAGTCCCATGCTGCAGTAAACAAGGGTGTGCAAATTAGATTTTCATGTAAAACCCTTTGCCTTATGTTATTCATATGCTTGTATAAACATACGTAATCAATAGGGATACTGATTGGAGGGTGGAGGGTGGTCTGTAGGCATTCATTTTTAATCTAGAAATATATGGGTGTGTATTTATATATGATAAATAGATTTTTCACCTTGTTTATTTTTTGCATAGCCATAAACATTAATTTCTAATAGCGTATCAAATTATTTAGGAAATAACTGTTTAAAATGTAAATTCTGATTTTTAATTTAGTGAATCATAAATTAAAATTATGTTTTAGCCAGTTTATTCCTCAATGTTTTTTTTAATTAAGCACTGACGTTATATTATACATATGCTGCTTGAATCCAACACTGTCATACATTTATTTTCTTATCGAAAGAACTTGGTTCTGTCGTTCAGATTAAAGATCCTTATTTTTCATTCCAAACAAGCTTCAACAGATGGCTCTTCCAACAAGGCAAGTACTTTCCACGAAGCTTGAATTCTGAATTTTAGAAAAAATGAGACCATTAATCATATTCATGTGAACTTTACTAAAATTTGTATTTTCTCTGTGACATCCTCCGAAATTCAGTCACAGAAGGAATTGATTAGCAATGATTGTATTGCTGCTTCTTCCACTGGTGATAAAGAGAATGAACCCCGAGATGGGAATGTGGAATGGGTAACATATCTGAGTATATTTATAGGGAATATAATATACACTGAGGTATCAAATAAATTAAGGCAGATTCTTTAAGACACAATGTGCACCTAAATAAAGAGGGTCAAACAGTTTAATTAAATTAAAACTAAATCACTAGTGGTTAATATCAAAAGCATCAGGCCACGACTGGCCATCTGGCACACTGGGCAAATGCCTTATACTCTTAAACTTACTCCAGCTACCAACTTGATACATGCTATGTGAGTATATAAGCATTAGGTCTCAAACCTGAGGCGTGAATGAGTAGTACAGACAGCAAACTATTATAAGGCTAGGTTTCCACTTGGGTTTTTGTCCGGCGTTTTTTTCTTGA
>VKOC01027479.1:0-12040 GCA_009364415.1 Spea multiplicata
ATCATTGCTTACAGAGGATCGGCCGCCCCTGAAATAAAACATATTGACCAAAAAAAAAACATACGATGCATTCATATAGCTGACTGTCCAAATTATTAACAGCGTTATTCCAAAACTAACAATTAAAACGTTCGCAGTAACAATTCCTCGGTAATTACGCCGGGTAATTAGTCTTTCTTATAGTGATTAATGATGTATATATATATTTTTTCCAGTATTGTGGAAATAATCCTTTTCAAGTCTAAATCTGATTATTTATCTATCCTGGTGCATGAATTATATAAAGAACATTTTTATGGGACATTCTTTTTTGGTGAATATCTGTAGTTTAATTTGCTATGGAAAAAAAATATGAAAATTCATTTTTATCAGCGATTTATTTTATTCCCCTCTAGCCACATTCGCTGGCGTTAAAACGAGATCACTCTCAGATCAGTGGTCTGTGCCTTAAATAAATCTTAATATCTATTACCGTTATTTATTGATTTATATATCGCCATCATATTCCGCTGCGCTGTACAATGGGTTGACTTTATCACCCACTGAGACCATCATAGAACCCAAATGTATCCAATGTATCCAATGTATCAACGGATTACACTCCTGATACATTTTCCTCTCTCTGAAACGTGCCTATGGACTCCACAGGAAGTGATGCGCGCAACAAGTAACGTCTTCCCCCATTTAGGCCTAAATGCTTTCAGAAATTGGTATCTCTGGACTGTGTATCATAAAATGTCCTCTTAACCCTTTTAGTACCAGATGTGTACGTGGCAAAGATCCCTTCTGACTGCATTAACTACATCACAGGTTGCCCCTCGGAGCTCCGTGATCTCACTCGTAACTTATCCTGGCTTATCCTTATTACATACATTACGCCAGATATAACGGGTTGATATACGGGTGACCGTGGAAAGAACCCGGCAGTGCTTCCCAGACCAGTATGTTCTTTATCTGGGAAATTGTTCCAATTCTTCTCCCCGGAGCCATGAAGTCTATTTCCAAAATCCCAGTAATTTGCAGATCTCCCAAATGCATCATGTGGCATCATTTTCCCTGATTATACGTGGCAGATACGATGGTTACATTAACCTCTGCGCATGTTTATTTCTATCTGTAGAGCTTAGTCTAAATTGACATCATTTATGATGGGCACTTAAATAAATGTATCAGCCCATCTCTTATCCTCTCCATTATGTTTTTTATTCTCTTTTGAAGTCTTCTCCCACCCCGCGGACTCCACCACCGCCGCTCCTTCTTTCATCTCTGCCTAATTTTCAGTTCTAGAACGTTAGGTTTTAATTCAAACGGATTCCAGATCCATTGAGTGTAAGCCTCGCGTTTCACTGCCCCTGGGTCGCAGTATTTAAGATAAGCCATACTGGTAAAAGCACTCCAATTCCTAGAAAGGAAGGTTGGATTGTTTCGTGCCGGAATATTCCGATGAGAAAGAGGCTTGGTCTATGAATGACTGGAAAACCTTCACAAACGTTCAAATTTCAGGAAAACTCCTCTTTTCTACCAAAAGGCTTAAAAACGTTATTCTCGACTCCACGCCATCCGGTATTATTATTATAATATTATTCATTGTCTTAAGGAACAACACCGGGTCCACCGAAAGCCGAGGCTGATGGACGTCAGACATCCAGAGGGATCTGCAATCTTCATGCAGCGACGGCAGACATATGATTGTCATTCAACGTCTCATAGAATCCTGCCTGTCCTGTTTATGACCTCACCCATTCCCTAAAAATAAGTTGTGAGACTGAAGGGTAATCTCTATACCTGGAAACTCTCAGGGTTTGACCCGGAGTCGCTGCCCCAATCTCAAGTCTGGAGCTGACTCCTTCCTATCCCCCCCGCTGTGATCAAATATCAGACTCCCAGTTGTTGCTTCTTCCCCCGGTATGTTATGGTTGATCTCTCTGCTTGAAAGCAGGTGACTCAGTTAAGTGTGTCTTTAAATAATGACAAGTCAAGGTTTCCATGACGACCGGTATTAGAACCATTTGGGTAACACATTCACTACATAGACTCATCACAATGTGCTATTAAAGGGTTAATGCGTCAAGAGTCTCGGGATCCGCTCGTTCACAGGTACGGCAATGTCACAGGTGAGGGTGTCTCCCACTCCGCCATTATACTCCCCAGAGGGTGGCTGGAGGGAGCGCTCCAATTCATGGTGTCCTCTAAGCCCAAGCGAGAAGACATCTTGGCCGGAATCCCCGCTTTGAGAATAGAATAACAGAGCGGCCCTCGCTCCCCGCGGATCGTCCCTCGCAGTAGTTGAACGATGTGTCGCCCAGCTGTGGGTTTCCACAGATTTTTTGACTCGGGTTTCACATAAGAAGAATGTCTGACGGTTACTAGCGTTCTACCCTCCATAATCGCTCCAAGGCTTGCACCCTAAAAACGCGCAGCGCTCTGGGATCTGCAGCTCCGTTTAAAGACTTTAGCAGAGCGAAGGATTTCATTTCTTGGCAGCGGAAATACATTTGTTTCCAAAATGTTTCTTTTGCTTTAAATCATTCCTATAAATATGTAGCTTATTAGAAATATGTAACACCGCGTGCGATAAACGTTACAGAGTCTCTGCTGCTCGGGTTCCACAACGCCGTGCATGAACTTTTCCTGAACTGTGCGAAGGTGCGATGTACTCCGCAGAACACACAGACGCACACTAACTATTTTATTTATTGGCAAAGAACGTTTAGAGTTACCCATTTATATTTTATACTCAAAGCTTTCCTCCAAAATACCCCCTTAAACATTTGTGGAAATTCCATAACTTTACCTGGTAAAAAAAAATAAAAAAATTAAAAATGTTCAATTACATTTCTTTTTTTTTATACAAAACTACTTTCTGCACAACAAAAATATACATATTTTATAAACACAGACTTTAAATGGTTTGGAGATATTCACAGGAATGGTTAAAATGAACAGCATCAGAAAATTTCAAAGTTTGTAAAAATGAAAAATATTTAAAATTGCTTTAATAACATGTTTAACCTATATATATTGCGAAGCTTAGCGTTATGGTCTGGATACTTTTGCTGTCATAGCGATACCTTTTATCTTCTGTTTCTGTATCGGTTCCAAGTCCTTGTAGCGAAAAAGACAAATAATTATATATATTTTATTTGAATTTTTAAGTGGTTGGTTTAGCTTTCTAAGAGTTCATTGTGATTTTTAAATAAAATAAATATTTTACCCTCTGAGGTTATTTATGGCTTCTGGTGACATCCAGTGGTCAGTCCCATTAATCAAAGCGATTATTACATCCACAGACCACAGAGGATCGGTAAAAAAAAAACAAAAAAAATTTAAAGGTGGTAGATTTTATGTAAATGACCTTTCGTGCAAAAAAAAAAACCTTCGCCTGCGCATCATCATCAATGCAATTTGGATTTTCGTACAAAACATTTCATAAATTTCCCCTAAAATGCATCAAAAAGAAGAAAAGTAATTCAGTTATACGTCATGAGACGGACATCTCCCTGGAGGAGTTTCCAGAGAATTTATAATCGGCAAACGACAAATAAATTTAAGGATCCGGAAGATTTCTAGGGCTGCGGAGAGGAATCTGGATAGGGTTTAAACGATGCACCCCGCAGCGAGCATATTTCATACACATTTTCCCACTATTATTTAAAAAAACTAGAGCGTCAGAGGCTAAGATGGAATGAAAGGCAGTTCTACGATACTGACAGGGTGGTCGATAGGTGGAGCAGCCTCCCAGCTGAATAGGTAAAGGCTATCTCATGGCACGAGGCTCCTGAATCCTGAAGTCTTTCCAGCATTTGAAATAAATCTAGGTTTTGTTACATTAACCCTTTGCTTTTTATACTGTTTTATAAAGTAGTAATTATTGGGGGAAAAATTAAAAAATCTTATTATTGCGGACTCCGTGGTTTGCTCCAAATGGGAGAAAAGCCCCCTCTTGAGTTTGGGAGACGGCGTCTCAGCCCGGGGGGGAAGGGGAGGGGACTTCGTTATTCTTTATTCTTCTTTATTCCTCCCCCGAGCAGTGACTTCACTTTGTACTCGGGCCGCATTCTACTCGTTACTCTCTAATAAATAATCGCAGCCAAAAATAATTCTAACTCTAAAAAAAGAGTCTTTTTATATCGCATCATCAGGAAAACGTTTTCTCATCAAGCTTTTTGACTTTAAAATATTATCTTTTGGCTTCTCTGGCATAGATTTTTGAGCGCAGATAATGACATTTTTTTAATTTGATTTTGTCTGTTTTCCTGCACATCTGTTTGTTGTTTTTTTTCATTAATTTTTGGCTTTATCTTCCTTTCTAATGATCCAAAATTCCAGGTTTTCTGATTAGTGCAATGACATCATCGCTCCGCACAAAGTATCCCAATCATTTCAGCCGATGATGATTTCAGAACGAGGACAAGGAGCTGGTTTTGGACCAACAGCCACTCAAGCGTTTCGCTCCGCAATGATCTGCGATTCAACATCATTAAAAGTGCCAAGAACTCTTAACGTGCGGAGCAAGATTCTGATTAAAGTTTGAAAAATATATCTAGTGAGAGCAAACTCTTCGGGTCAAAGGTTAATCTCCATTGGCCAGCGACTCCTTGAGTTACTGTGAGTAGCTAAGTGGAACAGCCTCCCAGCAGAGGTGGCAGAGGGTAATACAGTGAGGGGATTAAACATGCATGGGATAGACATACGGCTCCTGAATCTAAGATGAGACCAACGACTGATTAAGGTTTAAATCTTTACAGCAGGAGAAAAAGGCGACCGGACAGGGGTGTTTGCAGGATAAACCCGGGGCAGGTGTGGGAATAAATATTTATAGGAAGAATAACAATTGTCCTCTAAACAATGTAACCGCATCACAAGGATAATTCATAGTGAAGCCTCCTCGCCGTGAAGACCCCTCGGAGAGCTGCGCTAAAACCTGGCCAAAAACAGCAGAGAAGCCAGAAATCCCTTGGAGAAAAAACCTCTTTATAAAAAAAAAGATTGTTTTAATATAACCTAAAAAAAAGGTCAACCCCGGCTGACCTATGAGATAGCAGGTGGTACAATACTGCGGATTTGTGTTGGGTGCCTTATTGCATCTGGCTGAGTGTCATGAGAGGTGAGCGGGCCATGTTGGTTATCTCTTGCTGTATTCACTAAAAAGGGAAGCTGTTGGGTCTCGATCGCTCAAATTTCACTTTGGGAAATAGAATGATAGATTAGCCAGGCAGCAAAAACACAAAATAATGAGTTTCTGCACTAAAAATAATGCCGTATGTGATTCAGCGGGAAGAGAACGATCCCGTGGGAAATGCCACCCTTTTTATACCATAGAAGATGACGGCTCATTTATTTGGAGTAATTGAGAAATTTACTTTCTGTAAAGGAACACGAATTGAAAACACGAATCGCACGATCTGATAAATGTTTGCCTTCAGAGCCAGAAGAAAGTCTTAAGCTGCGACGGGCCGTCCGGGAATAAACCCTCGAAGAAAAACAAAGTGAGTTTCAGAATATGGAACATTTCGCAAAAGAATTCCAAACTCACGGCAATGAATAATACGGCGGAGTCGGCTTTATATATCCCAGAACTTCTCGATCCGAACAAAAGCTTCCCCAAATATCAAAGTATCTAACGGCTTGGCCTCCATAGACGCTACTTAGACCCAAGGTCTTCTAGGATTATAATGCAAATAAGGAATCTTCAATAAATGCAAACTAAATGAAAGAAATTTATATTTTTTTTCAAAAAATTTCGAAATTTAAAAAAATTATTTTTCCAAAATGTTCGGGATTTCAAAATGTTTTGAATTTCATCTATTTGTGCATTTTGAGAAGAGTGCAATAAAGAACGCAGAATATCCACCGTAAGCAATGTTATTGATTATAAAAAGAAAATTGGAAATATGTTTAAAATTAAGCCGAAAAAAAAAAGGGGAAAAATGACTGATATTCTATAAATATCCCAAAAATTTACGTCGCATTACGTAACATCATCAGATGATTCCCTTACAGAGAGGAAAGCAGAGGAATTATTTCCCCACCCCCCAATGGTTTTAAAATATAGGGGAAGAAATTAACGGTTTTTGTCTACTGATTTTAGCGAATCTGGAATTACTAAAAGTTCAAAAGCCCAAATATCTGAAATAAATTTTGAAGATTTCGGTCCAGGTTACCATCTGTATAACATCACAAATATTTAAGGGCTCTACCCGATTTCCCTCTCAACCCAGAAATTACTTTGTAACATACGAGCCACGAGCAAATCCCAAATGTTCAACGTCAACCCGAAACGTAGCGACACTTAATTGGTTATTGAGGAAATAAAATAATATTTTGAAAATTGTTGACATATTTTTTAAAAAAAGTTGATTTCAAAGGAGAATGGGACTGGAATCGTATGGGATTTATCCACGGATTATAACGCAATTACCTGATACTTCCAGGACCGTGGACTTTTTATTTCCTAAACCTTACTAAAGAGAAACATCAGTCGTCATAACGCCGGAAACCTCGTGAGTCTTCACTCCTGTAAATGTAATGTAAATTTATTTCAGCTGCTCCAAATATTGAGTTATTCCAATATATTCTAAAAAAAACTTCTTAGAATTCCCTTTTTTATCCCAAAATGTAAGAAGCTCTGATAGTCCTACCGTCTTTCCAAAATAAATGTAAAATAGTGATGTTTATTTGATTTTAGGAGTAATGACCAATTCTTAGGTGTTTTGAATACATGGATGATACAGACTGGTAGGAATGACATCATTTGTGTTGAGATTTTTGCTTTATTGTTGAAACTTTTAAATTTAATATAAATTGTGAACAATACAAGAAATATTTTGGGTTCATTGAAACCACATTACACATTATTCCATATTTTAGCCATATTATTATAGCAAAAAATATTATTGTTGTATTATTATAATTATTATTATTGTTATTATTAATTTATTATTATTATTGTTATTATTATATTATTATTGTTATTATTATAATTATTATTATTATTGTATTATTATTTTATTGTTATTATTATTATTATTATTATTGTTATATTATATAATATTATTTTTATTATTTTATTATTGTTAATTATTATTTTTATTAACTGTTATTCTCCCTGACAATACCTTTGTCCATTAAGGCTGAACCCCTAACCTGTTCCTCGTGGTAAAATATCACGCACCTGTCCACCGAGGTTTTATTGTAGGCCGCAGATGCCTAGTGGCCAGAGCTGGCTCTACCTATGGGAAATATATATAGAGCTGCCTATGGGGGGCCAGAAAAGGCCACCCCTGTCTAGGATATCACGTGATCCACACGGGATCCCAAAAGTGATGGATCTCCAAGTTTCCTATCAAAGTTAAAATGGACTAAAGCCTTATGGACGATGGCATCCACTCCTCTTTAGTGAAGCTGCCTTCCAGATGTCACATAATTGTCCCCAATCACCAACTTTTTGGGGCTTCTGTTTAAGTGTCAAGAAAGCCTTGAGGGCCCAGATCGTGGCTAATGGCCAGAAATCGTGATGATAAGAAGTCGCACGTCGCCAACGGCTGACCAGGCAATTAGAGACATAGCGACGAGCCTTTTATTCCCCGGAACACTGGAACAACACAACCCTACCATCGCTACTGAGTATTGGGGATTATCAGGAATGGAAACACGGAAGCCGCTCCTTCTGACTTCTCCCGGTCAAAGAACGAACAGAACACGGCACATAAGGCAAAAAAAACAAAAAAAAAAACATGATGTTTTTAGTTTGGCAGCATATGGGTGACCTACAAGCAATTAAATCACCAAAAAAATCACCAAAAAAATGTGCAACCTCAAATAATACAAAGTTACAAAATCGCTTCCTTTTTTTAAAAGAACAAAGTCAGTTTATTAGCCAGGATTTTTCTCCGATACCCAGGAGGGTAAATGAGTTTCTTCGTTAATATTGATTGTTATTTTTAATTATTTTTAATCATTTTGATTTGTGACCCAGATTTGAAATAGTCGCACGATTCCAGAAGGCCTCTGACCGGTGGAAGTTGGGATGAATGGCAGATTATTCAGTTCTCCGGGAGGAACATGAAACTGCAGCGAGCGATAGAAACAGATGTGAGGAATGGGTGTCAGAGTTGGTCGCGTCTCCAGTATTCTCACCTCCGGGAGCGGGGAGAGAGAGCGCCGGGGGGGGGACGCCGGCCAATTGGCACGGCGCAAAATTCAGAAGTCGGTTATGGGAAGGCAGATAGATTCCAGAAGGAAACTGCCACATAAATGGAACAAATTTGGTATTATTGGATAACGCAAATAGCCGCTCTCTCCCACAAAAATATTTTAAGATTTTCCACTTTTAGAATTCTGCTACAATTCACAACGGGCGCACTGATACCGGCAATAAACAGCCTCGAAGCACCACTCACTACACAAGGCCCTACTATAAATCCCCATCTGAACCAAACAGTCCCCGAAAATCCCCTTCCTCCTGCAAAATAAGAACGGACTAAACCGTTTCCAAGGAAATTCATACAATGTAATGGACATTCTGAGTAAGATTCAGTTACATTGTAATAGAAAACGCGCGTTAAAGGAAAAGAATCCTCGTGTTTTGATCTCGTTATCCCTGTGGCTCTGCATTTTTATGTCAGTTAAATTCGATTCATTGATAGATTGACTGACGTTTATGCCCCTCACCTGTACACTAAACGTCCTGTAACCTAAATGTTTTCATGCCCATGTAGCCCATGTAACCCATGTAGCGTGGCGGGGCATATCCAGCATTTGCCCCAGATGGCCAAAACAATTGACTAATCAGCAAGCTGGTTGCGAGCTCGTGGAAGTGCCTGCAACTTTACATTTTGTGAGTTACGGGCGAGGGCATGCAAGTTCGTATAGAAATCTGCTGGGCGAAAGGCCGTTTGGCTTTAGTGATTTTTCAAGTCAAACTTTTGTCCAACTCGTGCGAGATTCCTGCTGTCATTTACTTGCCAGTCTGCAAGCGCTTTAGTGAATGGACGCCTTTGTGAGCCCCAGGGATAATTATTAAAGGGGGATATTATCATCTTTTCAATTCAGAGACATCAATATTTTTTAGGAGATCCCTGCGGTGGCCTCTCCCTTCTCTGATCTGTCGCCGGTGCATGTACCAACGACTCCATAGGCAAGTTCATTTATTACACGCTGGTTTGGTGATTTTGTACTTTGTATCGGATGAGAGACTGCAGATAGAATTTTAGAATCTGAAATACATTCCGGGTTTTGCTTATTTTAGGGGACTTTGGAAAACCCAGAAGGAGATTCCTTTGCGGATTTGAAGAAGAGTCGGCGGAGAAAGTGACAGATAATTAGAGGAAGCGAATTAGAGACCAAAAAGTCGCCTGTGAACCCATAAGCAGCGAGATTCCTAGAAAAGATTAGACGCCATACTTCACACAGCACTTAATAAAGCCGTTCTTCTTAGTATTAAGTTCAAAAGAGCATTGAAGGCACCGCGACGCATCCCTTACATATTAACGACTTTCAGCAAATGCATTAAACCCATTCCTGGATGTTTTCGGTAATGCTGGCTTTGGTTCCACCCTTCTAAGTAGTTTTTATACTTTACTGAGAGGGTGGTAGATAAGTGGAACAGCCTCCCGGCAGAAGTGGTAGAGGGTAATACAGTGAGGGGATTAAACACGCATGGGGTAGACATACGGCTCCTCAATCTAAGACGAGACCAACGGCTGATTAAGGTTTGAGTTTTAACAGCAGGAGAAACGAGACGGGGGCCAAATGGGGCCGATCAGGCAGGTTCTGTTTTTGATAGAAAGTTTTTTTTTCTTTCTTACGCAGCGAATTGTGAAATATTGTGGGAATCAGGTGGTTCTTTTCTGGATTTTTTGATCTGTTTAACCCAGAATGAGGACGCCGAAGGAGGTCACATAAAGCTGGGAGCGGACATTAAAAAAACACCTCTATTCCAGGAAATCTATTGCCCCTCCTGTAATTACCCTCACATTACTTCTCTCCCGTATAATTTGGCTCAGCCTGAAACGCTGCTTGTGGTTTGTTCAGTCATCTGAAAAACTGGAGCTTTTATGTTAAAAAGTTGCATAAAGAGACATAATTAATCCCGGGAGTTTTTTTTTTGTGAAGCTTGGCTCTCCGATGAACCAGCCGCCCGCCGTGCGATTTAAGGGTTAAACGCATTATTTCTTGAAGTAAACATTGTAGAGTTTTTTTGGAAGGACCCCAGGCGGACTCGACTGTTTTATTTTCGGCGTGTTTACAACATATTTCACAGTTTGTTATAAATAATTTAGCATTTATTGCCAAACCTAAAACAAGCCTTTTTCATGTAACGCTCTAATGGTTATAGATCGGGCTGCGATTGCGCCAAAAGCGCTTACGTCAGTCGAGTTAATCGAGCCCAGATACCCGCGGCTGGCGACCCGTCTCGCTTGGGATTTCTGCCCATCAAGAGGTTCTGCAGGAGTCTAGGTTGACCCGCAGCGCCGGCTTTGGGTGTACAATCTTTCAGTTCGGACAAAATTCGGAAACGAAATCCGTTGTCATTCTCACGCACTCTCATTCATTCACACTTTCTATTACACTCTCACATTCTCTCTACGTCTCCCTACTCGCTGGACAGGCCGCTTCCGCATCTCTCCTTCCTTCTCTGCCGCTCCTCTTCTCGTTCTTCTATTTCTTCTTCTCCCGGCTCTCCTCTCCCTTATCCCCTCCTCTCCGGCGTAACCCTCTCCCCGATTAGAGAAATGAGACTGCCGTTGCCCACCGGGGCTCCCCCAGAATAAGATGGATCCTTGGAGTGCAGGAACTTCCTTCTCTCTCCTCTGTTTTTCGGACATTTCAATTGATGAATTTACCAAAACTCATCAAAATTAAGATTTGTACGAATCCGAATGGACAATTCTATTGGTCGCTGTGCATCAGGCGCTTCTTCCATTCGTTTCTCCCGCTGCCCCCCCTCCAGTCACTGATTGTTGCCGGTGAATCCTTGTTGTTATTTTGTTACTTTATGGGATGACGTATCAACTAAACGGGATAAAATACCGAAACGGGGAACTGGAGAGCCGGCCGCCCCAATTCCCGTGACGCTCACAGCTCCTGGGGTCCCTGAGAAGGGCATCGGGGGTCTCCGCTACGGAATCAGTAGGGAGGGAGTCAAAATATTGCAGCTCTTTTAATCAAAGAAATTCCCCCGGATCGGCTCTTCTCATTTATGTTTAATTGTATGAATTATCGTATTTTAGATGTAACTGTGGAGGTGAAACGCCGCAAACCTCCTCCCGTTCACCGTTTAGCGAATAAGCCCCAGACAGTTAAAAACTGGGCTCTGTTTAGTAAATACTCTTCTCTTTCATAGATTTTGGCGCAGTTTCCATTGAAATCGCTTTATTTACATAAAATAAAACCTTCGCGTAGCTTTCTGCATAATATTAAGTCCTCGTTTAGGCTTTAAAGCCCCGGCACGCCAGATGCCGAAGCGCCCCGGAACGAGCGCATTAAGCCGGTCAGCGGATCCCCTTCTGTTTCCAGTTTTGTAACTAAACTCGGTTTGATCCAAAAAGTGCTGTAAATGAGTGCGGGGAACGCCCGCTTATTTATCCATTAATATCCCTTTTAAAGTAACTTTTTCTTAATCCGGCGTTTTTCTGACGGCTCACCCCGCGAATCCCCACAGGGATTATCCTAAACCCTCTGAAGTGACTGTTATTTTTAAGGCTAAATCAGCCAGGATTGTGTGCGCTCTAAAAACATATTTATCAGCATCTACTTGAAATAATGATTCGCAAATTACTTTCCAGATTTATTTTAAAGAATGGATTCCGTTCTAAATTCCGCTGTAATCCCCGGGATAGAAAGATGACGGACAGATTGATAGACGGACGGAGAGACATGGGGGGGGGTTATGAAGAATCACCATAGCGACTACAATCGCCACGTTTATCACAAATCGCAGTAATTTCTCTCTTTATATAAATACTGCTGGATTATTAAAACTTCTATGGAAACAAAAAATATAACCCCCCGCACTGTATACAGTAATATAACCCCC
>VKOC01027480.1:0-14172 GCA_009364415.1 Spea multiplicata
TGTTAGTATCTTTATTGCTAAATCTATGCAGTGAATTTGCTGGGATTGTGCCTCTATTTCTTAACTTGCCCGAAGGCTTGTAATTGTGTATTGCTGATAGCAGCAGACTACCTGTGACTTGGTTGATTGTAACATCTTTCAAAGTGTAGCTACTTTATGTAAGTACTCCAGGTGCGAAATTCTGGCAACAGAATACTCATCAAGTCATTAAGGGCCTTTCCAAAAATACCAGAGGTGCGGGAACATTGGTATAACTCTCAGTATAAGCAGTTACTAACAGGTTGCGTGTCAACAGTGGAATAACATTTTCTTAAAGAGCACCTGTCAATAAAAAAATACTAAGGTGTATTTTGAAAAGGACGGTTCATTAATGCCATGCCATGGTATAAAGAAACCTTTTGACATGCCCATTAGACATGCCCATTGTGACAGAGGTGTCTGTATTTTGCATAATATATAGATGAAATGGCATCCTATTCTGAAGTTAGCATGGGAAGCCCTATCTGAAAAAGTACAAGGCACCACAATATCATCTGCCAAATGTTTTGAAGCAAGTAAGTCTTCGGCCGGCCCTGTATAGAAGATTCCTTTAGAGGGCTAGATACCCTAGGGCTGTGCCTGGAGATAAGCTGTCTGAGGATATACAGATATAACGTCCAGCTTTGTTGGTGATTGGGCAATGAGTGCCCACAATCATCTGTTCTTTCTCATGCAATGTACATTATATATTACTGAGGATATTACTGAGGAATAAGGAAAGATGTTCTAGTTGCCTCTGTTCACTGTGGAGCTGACCTATGCTTTACCATGTAGGGTACCATACATACATTTACATTTCATTTACTTATTCTACTCAGCAATGCTGCATTTTAGCTTATCTAGAAATTATTATGTAGGATTGTAACACATAAAAGCAAAAAAAAAACTTTAATATCCAGACATGGTTAATGCAGTAAGTGACATGTTGCCCTTACTGTACAAAGCTCTAAATGATAAACCATGGATTCCACAGTTCATCTTCCATGCGCTCTGTATATTAATACATCATTTGGAACCATTCACGTATTTTATACTTTAGATAACTATAGTCCTGTGTATTGGCCAATTGGACACTCATTTTAGTGTTGCCATAAAGGACATCATACTGCTATTGGCTAGGTCCATCCACAGGATGATTCCTGCTAGGTTATAGAAAGATTATCATATTTAAAGGGACTCTCCAGCCATCATATGCACTTTGAATTTCCCCCTTTGCCTGCCCCCCCAACTATTTACTATTTATTTTTTTCAAAACACATCTCTGGACTTACTGCTAGCTGGTATAGCAAATGTAATGGAGGAACCCCCTTACCAATCACAGTCACAGAAAGTGATGCCATTGATTTGGTCAATGATCCGGGAGACAGGGAGTTGCCGCTGTAGAGCTACACCTTCTAGTCTCTTTTTCAATAATTTATTTAAAACTACTCAGAAAGTATTTAAAAACTTTCATTTTTTTTTGGAATAGCCCACTGGGATATTAAACTGTCCCTTTACAGTAAGAGTAGAAAGTCCCTAGAACATCACAACCACAGACTAACCCATGAAGTGGGGGAATTTTGTTGTGTGTGGGCAAAGACAAGATGATTCTGGAAACTTTAAAGCACTTAGATGTGGTTTTCCACCCACTCTGCTGAACTTAACCCTTTATAACTAAATGCAACATGCTCCTAGTGCCAGTGAGTTTCCAAACCCTTCCCAAAAATAATTAATCGTCCACCAAACTACGCATTTTAGAAGTAGGGTTCTCCTGGTTCCCGCCAAACCCATCCCATTCATCACTCTGGAGAACATGTTCCACTGCTCCAGAGTCCAGTGGCATTGTGTGTTGCACCACTCCAGCCGATGCTTAGCATTGTGCATAGTGATCTTTAGCATGCATGCAGCTGCTCGGCCATGGAGACCCATTTCATGAAGTCCCAACCTGCAGTTTGCAACTGGATCTGGAGTTTTGAGCACATGACCCATAAAAATCACCTGTCTGTAGTAAGCGATGCTACAGACGACAGGTGATTTTTATGGGCCATGTGCTCTGGCAGCCCCCCTGCGAGTGTATGTGGGCCACTGCTTTGTGACTTAGCTGTTGTTACTCCTTAATGCTTCCTCTTCACAATAACAAAGCTGGCATCCTATGACAGTGTCATGTTTAAAGTCACTAAGCTTTTCTATTTAGTCAATAGGGATGGCTGCCTATGTGCTTTTTGTGATTTTTATTCACCTGTTAACAATGATTATGGCTTAAACACCTAAACTCGATAATTAGAAGGGGTTTCCACATACTTTTGGTTATGAAGCGTTCTAATGACAATAGAATTTGATTTCTTTTGTGCAAATATCTTTATTATTAATTTTCCTAACACACAGTATTTTTTCAACTGAAGTCAGAGTGAGTTTAAAGTAGATGAATTAAACTCTTCCTCATTTGACGAGAAAGAAAGCATTGTATAACAAGCTGAACTACATACAACACATCTTATTAAAACATTCAAATACAATATACATGCCTCTAACTTTTATTATCTATAATAAGGTAAAGTTGCACTGGTCTGTTATTTTTATGGAAAATAGTTTTTAAAACATAAACTCCAGAATAACTTCTGATCTTTCCTTTTCTTACTCTATTTGATCTATAACTGTGAGAATATTCAGAATATATTACTGAGGATTCCTCAGTGAGGAAAGGCAACACACATATAATAGATACAGCAAAGGCATGTCATATTTAAGGGGATGTACTAGCCTTAAAACATAAGTAGATATAGATGGTAGTTTCAGTTTTACAGCTTTGTCAAATCTTTATTTAAGCCAAGTAACCTTTTAATGCTGTCATAAGCAAGGAAATACTGTCCTATCCATGTTGTCCTATTTTCAAAATTGACATTGGCCTAGAACAAAAGCAATCAATGGTTTCATTGATAGTTATTTGCTTTTATAAAGAGATTGAACCATTAATGAGGATATACAGTATTTGTATACTCTGTGACCCACAAGGCTTAGAATTCATCAGCCTGGTCTAATTTGCTAGGCCTCAAATGAATAAGAACTATACACATGATACAGGTAAAAACCTTTGCTTACTTTCCCCGAGTAGTTTCAAAGCTGGGTTTCTGCTTGGACGGCATGTTGGGTCTGGATGAAGGATTCTCTTTTTGTTGAGTTACAATCATTTTCCTTTCTGCCGGCATCACTCTTGTAGTGTCATTTTGTCCACTCCTTGTGTTGTCTTTAAGTTCCACTTGATCAATATTTGACTTGCTGAGCTTTGTAGATCCAGCACTGGTTGGTAATGATGGCTCCGAAAGAGCTTTTACTATCTTTTCAAGCATTTCCATCTCCTCCTTTTTTGATGTTGACGAGACAGTTGAAAGAATAGTTGAATATGGCAGAGTTGTGCTTTCATCATCATCAATCTCACTTGCTGTTGTAGCGTTACTTTCGCTGATTAATTCATTGTACGTTTTATCTGTACTACCAGATATTATGTCCTCTGTGTCTTCAATTGCCATCCATTTTTTCTCACTAATATCATCTGAATCCCCTCTCGCTCTGGCCCTATCTAGGTACAAGAGAATGATCAGTAATGTTAACTTCATCCTAAAGGCTGAGATATACTGATATCTGTTTTTGGTAGCTCTCATTTGTTTCAGGCATGCATCCTTACAACTTCTGCTTTGCTCGTAATGTGAAGCAACACTGGGTATTTTTTCCAATTGTCAGTCAGCATAAAAAGGAAAAAGGTGGTAACTTGTTAGTTGCATGTCAAGGAAACTCCGTTTCCTGATACTGTAGAGACCTCTAGAACCCCCTGACCCTGTAACTGGTGGGTATTGGAATTGTTAGTAAAATAAATTGAATGCAAAATTAGTCTCCAGGAAATGATGTAAAGAACACACTGTATTTATATGGTACGCTGTTTGCTGTTTTCAGAAAACGCAGACTCCAGGATGTTTCTTATTTTAACACATTATGAAATTACCGAATTTCATACAAAATTAATTTTTTTTATTGCGCCACACACCATCACAAAAAAAGGGCTAGGAGATGTATGAAGATTTTTGATACATAAAGTAATGCTAGTTAGATATATCTGTAACAGGGTTTGTAAGACTTCAGACTCTTTCTGGAGAACATTTCACATAATGCACAAGCAGTGTTGTATTCATAACGCACTGGCACAGGGTGGTGCCCCGGCCATTTTCTCCATAATTGTTGTCCGTATTGCTGAGCACTGGGATATGACATTGTATCCCACCACTCTGTCTCATAAAGGCAAGCAGTGCTGAGAAAAGCTATACGAAGCTGTACCAACTTGACATAGTCCTCCACGGTGTAAATCAAAGATCTCCCTTGTAACTGGCCCACTGATCAGTGTCAGAGGGCATGCAGACGCGTTTCTCCAACCTGCTGCCCTATACAAGAGAGTAGAGATGTCACTCTCTTCTGCATATGACCAAAGAAAAGGCTTTTAACATTGCTGATTAAAATGATCTACAAACTTAAGTATTAATGATGTTACCGTGATATTTATATAACCCATCACAAGCCTTTTAATGACTTGATAGAAAATCAAAAGCCATGATTTATTTTCTCATGGTGAGTGTATATAAATCATTACTTATTTACTTATATACAGATCCAATAATTTTCAGGTATATTAATTAAATATTAATTTACAGCAATATTTGAATGTATGTATGGCATATCAGATATCCACACAACTTATGATTTATTTTTTTGGCCAGCAAGTGCTTCCTGTTTTTCTTAGTGAGGTTAACTTTTTTTTCCCAGCGATATATTTCGGAACCTCTTCTTTGTATAACACTTTCAGAAGGACTCAAAATCTAATATTTAATCACAGTGGGACTTCCGACTGCTTGTTTAACGCTTACTGCTCTGGCAAATATGAGTGACATATGCGTGACGATTACTTTCAGTACCAAAGGCAAAGATACAGAAGCAATTTAATATTGTGCCAGAGAAGAAGTCTTCTGGAATATATCTTGTTGAAAATGCACCATGTGGACATGGTATGCAGCCTGAATATATTTTAACATTTCAGAAATATCTTCATAAGACATATTATAAATATCTCAGTATGGCATCTGTCACAGCTTTTCATGAGACACGTTTGGAATTGGCTAAGTGTAAGAGTAAGATATTTTCCTACCTAAAAGAACCCTCTTTCCTGTTCTAGAAAAAAGATACACTTATTAAAATAGATGCAAATATCATGTTTCATGTTGCTGGCAAATATTACAAAACAGATGATGAAGCAATGATAAATCTCTGTTCACCAACAATGTTATCGAGGTTTCTAAAAGCAATGCGTGTGTGTGTGTTTTGCTTTCTATATTCCTTCATGGTTAAGGTATGCTTTAGTGGCAATTATACGCAAAAAAGGTTACAACAGCACCTGGGAGCTAGCGTAGCTTAGTGGACAGGACACATGTATGAGTAGGGGTGAGTGTGGTGTGACTGGTCATTGTCAGTTGTGGTGGGGGGTTGTGAAGGGTGTGGTATTACAGCTAACATAAACTAAGTATTGAACATCTATTTTCCAGAAGGCCTGAGAGCATGGAGCCAGATTTGAAGCGCATCTCTGATGCTTTCTGGGCTGAAGCGGTCCATCAATGAGCATTATGCTCGCCTGCAGTTCACCAGTGCCCAAAGGGGCACCAGCAGTGGTGGAAGGGGCATCATGGGAGAAAATATGGAAGGGGGAGTTTGTGGAGATCTTCTCCCTCCCCTGGAAAATCCCTCCCCTGGAAGGAAGGATCAGATAAAGGAAAAGTAGAGCGAGGAGTAAAAACATTTGGGTATTAGATTAAGGCGTTCTCCATACCATACGGGGGCTTTGGGTGGTGGCATTTCTCCAGAGCTGGGAGTGCTGCCATCCATGGGGTCGGACCAGATTGACATTGGTTTATGGTTGTCCATCATGACCCACCCTGCAACGCACCAAGGAGGATTTGTGTACTTTCTTGGTAGGGGAGGTGGGTACCTTCCCGAGTGGTCAGTGCAGACAAAGCGTTAATGCCAGCTGGTGGTTAGCATTTGAGTGGAAGGTGTTTGGAGGTATGTGGATTTGTGGCTGAGAAGGGGGGGTGCAATCCACAAAGACTTTAGTGGATGTGCTGCAAGGACGGTTTTAAGTTATTTCCTGTGTTATTGTATTAAGTTATTTATATGGGTTTGGGTTATTTATAATAAAGAGATAACGTTCATGGATTGTGTTGTTGTTGTTGGCTAACATAGGATTTTGTGAGAACCTTAATAAATGATGTGGCCTGTTTAAATTCATATGCTGGTGTGCATGTTTATCTTGGGGGGCACCGGATATATGTGCTGGTTTGCATCAGTGGGTGCACAGCACTGCCCGACTACCTTCATATATAAAACAGTACCACAGAAAGAGTGTAGTAACCTATTAAAATTTAACTTTTAATGATTTGCCATTACAAGTAACACATTTTAAAAAAAATGGGAAATCAAAATTTATTGGTATGAGACATTAACCATACACTAAATGGACAAAAGTATTGGCAAACCTGACCATTACACCCACAGGGACTTTTATGACATTGCATTTGGAGTATTTCTGTGGGAATTTTCCATCAGGTAGAGTAATTGTGAGGTCAAGCAATGATGTTGGCTGAGAAGGCCTTGCTTTGTGTCCTGGGGCACAAGCCTTCCCCAAACTGTTCCCACAAAGTTGGAAGCATAGCATTGTCCAGAATGTCTTGCCATGTCCTCTTCAGCATAGATAATCTAATATAACATAATATCTATGTATTTAGAATGCAATGTAATAAAGGTCCCTGTAGGTGTGATGGTCAGGTGTCCCATACATATAGATATATACAAGAAGCTACAAAATGAAAGCAGAGTAACAGCATTCCGACAAAGCAATTTTAAGTAACTATGCTTTCCTTTTATTATAATCTCTAATTCATTATAATTTATCTTGAACATGTTTACCATTAGTCTTGTGGCATTTTACAATGGTGTACCTGTCATTGTTAAAAATACTTTTTTTAAACGGTGCCAATGTGTTATATTTAACTAATAGAGAACTTTGTTAACTAAACTTTTTGGAAGAAAAAAAAGAAAAATATCACTCTTCTAAACACTGCCAATAAGGTAAACAAATCAATATCTTCACCTCGAAAAGGGGCAGCTGCCCAGGGCTTCTGAGGAACCCAATTTGGACCGATAAATGTCACAGGTAGAATGAGGAAAGAAATAAACGTGAATGATGGATTTCATTTAAAGACAATAAATAATATTCCAAGGTATGAACTCAATAGACTGAACTTGAGGCAATCTACATCAACGTTTCGCAAGGGTCCCAACAGTATTAACAGTGGCTCTGTCTTCAATTCCCATATACTTTGTCAAACGCACTTCATATTATTCTAGTCATGCATTACATTCTTTAACTTTTGGCTCTGGTTGATAAAATAGTCTTCTTTTATACAACCATGCACAACCATGCATCTAAATAATGTTGATGCTGTATATTTCAGCTATGATCTGTCCATTTGTACTTCTTACCTTGGTCCTCCTACAAATAATTTTCCATGTTTTAAAATAGTAATTATTTCTCAGTTGTTAATTTAGTCCTGTCCACTATGGCCGATCCATAAACCTCATAGTTCAAGTTATAAGAACAGTAATCTGAATAAAGGACACCCTGGTGTATTCAGTGCCCGTTTATGTCTGAAGATGACTCTGGGTATATTGAGAAATCAGTTCATCACACAGTGACGTCTCAGTAGCATTCACTTTAATAACGATTTCAACACTATCCAATTAGTTTTGCCTTTGGGTTTATTGTGTAGGCATGAAATGGAGATTGCAAATAACTTAATTCCAGACGCAATTAACACAGTCAGTTCTGGTCGCTTTGCTCTGTCAAAATATAATGAAAAATGTTGATTGATTTAGTAGTGAAAATGATAAACCTCACATCATAGAAAATGACAAAAGCATTGTCTGTTATGTAAACAATATAAATTGCACTGGAGCTAGTGTCCCACATTGTCATTGTCAGATATTCATTCACTAAATAACCAGCATTGTTTCACCATGAAATTCACCCACACTTCAATGTCGATCAGGTTTCATTAGATCATTTTAATTTACATCATCTTAAAAAAGATCATTATAAGGGCCGGACTGGGAATGAAAAGCAGCCCTGAAAATATTTGGACATCAGCCCCATACATTTTATTGCGTGGTCGAGCTCTTGTGCCACACTCTTCAGCCAAGTAGCTATAAATAATTATTTTAAAAATTATATTTAGTGAATGTTTAAAATCACATAACCGAAAGCATTAGAATGCCCAAATAAATACCCTGTTACCTTTGTTCCCAAATAGCATGTATGTGCCATCTGTTTCCCCTAAGCAGCTTGTCTGCACCATCTTTGCCTCCATACAGATATTACATCTTTTTCTCCTAAAACAGCCTTCTTGTGCCATATTTACCCTTAAACAATCTGTCTGTGCCATCTTTGCCCCCAAACAGGGGCATAACTAGAAACCACAGGGCTCTGGTGCGAAAATTTACCCCAGACTCCCCCCCAACTTCACCAAGCAACATGTCCCACAGTGCCACCTTTGCCCCAAACAGCTTGTGAGTGACTTTGCCCCAAGCAGCTTATCAGTGTCATCCTAACCCCCAAACAGTTTATCAGTGTCATATTTGCCCCAAACAGCTGCTCTGTGCCATCATTGACCTCAAACAGCTTGTCTGTGAAATAATTGCCCCCAAACAACTTGTTTGTACCTTCTTTACCCCTTGATCCCCCCTTCCAACATACACTCTGGCACACATATGTAAACACACTTACACAAATTACACACACTTGCTCATACTCACTAACACAGTCTAACACATATTTCCTCTCACACCATTTACGCATCCATGCTCACACCCATGCTCTCACACACACTTACAAATCCATGCTCACACACACACTTATACACCCATGCTCACACACACATAATTACACTAATACATGCACATTAATGCTCACACACACACACACTTATACACCCATGCTCACACACACATAATTACACTAATACATGCACATTAATGCTCACACAAACACACGTATATATATATATATATATAATGTATAAACAAACATACATACATTACATGCTGAAATACAAAAAGCAAAAATAATCACATTATTAAAATATGACTGATGATAGAGAGTTAATAGAGAGTTAGGGGGAATTATTGTAGTAAAATAAACACTTCAATCTACAAGAAAATAGAACAGCACCAATATTGTTTTATTAATTCCTAATAAGCTGTAAATTAAAGTATGTGCAATTTATAAACCCTACATAAATCAATGATTAGGTAAAATGATATTGCTAGAAATGTTTTGTTCAGCTCATAAATACATAGCATATGGCAGATGAATTCTCTGCTTCCAGTGCTGGAAGCCAACAGATTGCATCCAAAATGTTTTTTTTATCTAAGATCCTGGTTATCCATGTGTTGACAGAGTTGACTGGATGGAGTTTAATCACATGTTATCAAATCTGATTTAAATGTTCTGATGTCAAATAGATGTCTTAGAAATTATCTGGACAGACACGTTTTTATATATAGTGGTGTATGTAGGTCTGATGGTGGGCAGTGCCCCCAGCCGTCCCCTCTGCAGTCAGCATCCTGAAGACATCAAGAGGCGATGCACATCGTTAAGACACAGCGTGCTGGAATGTGACGTCATATCCTAGTGCGTCTAATACTAAGGCACTCTGTATTATGCTTACAAATGAAAATCAGTATTGCTTGTATAGCTTAAAATAATATCAATATAATAATGAGACAAAAAATAATTTTTCAGAAACAATCTATCTCTATGTTCTATTGGCTGCACCCCCCCCCAAAGTGTGTCACATTAAGACAAGAAGAAGGTTTTATTATATATCATGTAGCTTGCCTGTGAACCCCCTGCTTCTTTCCAGCCTAACAAAACCACATCTACAGAGTTTTACTGTCCTAATGCATTTTTTTACTCAGTGGAGTAATGAAATGAGCAGATAGAAACAATGAAAGGTTTACATTTAAGCTACCTTTAAAAACATTTACCCCTGTAATGGATGCTGGACCCCCACTTTCCTGTTCCCTGTGTTTGTCAATTCCCCCACCCTGGTAAAGTAGCTTATGCCCAGTCCCAATAAAGCATATTCTCTTGCATCTTACATTTACAATTACAACGGCCCTCACCCAAAGATGTTAGCCTCCTCTTCATGTATATTTTGTGCTAAATGTCAAGAAGGCTTCAATGTGATCTGGGATATAAGGAGACTCTATGCTTTTTTTTTGTTTGAAGCCCTTGCTACATAGAATAGAATGGAACCAAAAATAAATGTGGTTTGATATTTAACAGCGTGGAGCATGTTCTTTAATGTACACTGGTTTTTGAAACCGGAATTGGAGAAAATGTGTAGATTTTTAGTATCAGAGCCTAGACAATTATTAATGAAAACCATGTTGAACAATGAAAATACTTTTTCATCAAATGCTTCTCTGCACAAAAACCTTTCTGATCTTTTTTTTTTTTTAAAAGAGGTGAGAAGCAAAATAGTAGAGGTAAGTTTTAAAAGGGTATAGTGAGCCATTGTATTGTTTGCCACAGGCGGCACGAGTCAAGGTGTTTATCTAGTGGATTGGCCTAAAAGAACAGACACACACAAGTAAGTCAACCTGACTTCACTCCTGTTGCCAAAAAATATGTCAAGCAATTCTGAGAGGTGCCAGCAACTCTAAATCATTAACCCCTTAAGGACAATGGGCAGTCCCTAAACCCATTGAAAACAATGCATTTTGAGCCTGTACATGTACGGGCTTTGTCATTAAGGGGTTAAATACCTGATATCGTAACAATTTTACATTTTTAAATCAATAAACAATGCCAATAAAAATAATGAACATTACCAACCATGGCAGAGTCGTGCCCGGCATTCTGATTCTCTCCCAGCGTGACAAACAGGCCCATGTTTATCGCAATACAATGCAGATATTAACATTAATATTTATCAGCTTTTCTGCAGGGTAAAATAGAAAAGGCAAATGATTCATCAGGGAATTACCACAAGATGTATCAGATTTTAGATTGAAGTTAAAAATGCTACATAATTCACAGAATGTTGGCGGACAAAAACACATGATAAAATATGTGGTAGCAACATTTTTTTTTCCACAAAACCCGTACAGCTTTGAGGAGCACAATATTGGGGGAAGGCAAACACAACCACGAACAGCATGAGCATTAAAGATGTTGTATAGTAGCCTGAGGAAGTGTCAAAGGCTAGATTGTTGGTAAATTTACCTTTCATCAAGCAGCTCACGGCACACAAAGTGCCTTAATGTTTTTCTGTGAGACTTAGCTGGTTGTGGAGCATCATGAATCACAGGGCCTGTGAAGCTGGAGCTCATTATTCCACTATTATAAGGGGACAAACAGAAGAGAATGAGGGACGAGTATGATTTGTGTAGGTAATATCTCCATCATACTTCTTAAGCAACCATCTATTCATCTATTCTTATTAAAAAAGAAACCATCTTATTGAACGCATAGGACTACCACTGACACTAAAGTGGCAATAGTCACCAAGCACAAAGGCTCGCTAGCAACCCTAAATGGCTCTGAGAAGAGTTGTCGCTATTATTCAACAAGATAAGCATCTTCTCTACTGCAGCCTAGATGATGATCACAAACACTTTTGATTTTGACCCATCTGTTCCTGATGAGTTATGGCTGCAACACACACAGCCAGATAATCCAAGCTCCATACACAAGGATAACATCAGTATATGTGTATCTGCGCATAGATTCATATCCCTTACATCCTTGAGCTTGTGCAAATTCAACTTATATACTTAATTATTAGGCCACATATCCTAAGGAATTGCATTCATCAGGCATGCCATCTGAATCTAATGAATCCAAAGCATTGCCTTCAAAAGACTTAATTATATGGTTTACTTTTAAAACAGCGTTGTGCGTTTCAACCAAAAATGCTTCTTGTTAACTATTTATTTATTCTTCATCCTGTGCACTTTGGAATAAATGTGCGTTCCCAATCTGTCTGGCCTCTCTTCTTTTCCTTTGTTACATTTAAGGTTTTTTTTTATCAGATGGCAGCGAAACTATAAATTAATCCAGAGTGTGGAGCTGACTGTAAAGCTTCATTAGCATTTAATTGATCCAAGGTTTGCTGAAAGTCAGTAGGTACCAAACAATTGTGTAGTGATTTGTATTACATAAAGAGAGAAACAATTATTTCCTTTGTAACAACACATTCTTTTTACAGTTAAATGTCTGCTTTTTGTACAGAATTGCTTTATTCGTACGTTTGCATTTTATGATCTTTAGTACGTTTTAATCTGGGTCTTCTATCATTTAGAATTGGTTCTCCAGCTGCTGTTACAGGGATAGATCATCAAGTCAGGCAGTTGGGTGCCACCCAATGGGTCTTTGGGTCATGGGCTAATTGGGCCACGGGGCTATGTTACAGATGCCTATTTACCAGAATGCTTGGGATTTTGATCAATGCAGTTCCTGCAAGGCCTCTGCTTAACCTGGTGAAGCAGAGCATCAGGATACTATACTGTAATATCTGAGCTATTACGTTCAACAATTAATTTGCAAGGACCTATTAGTTTAAAGTAGGATGCTCCCCAGGGCATCTGAGGACACACTGGTTTCTCAATACGTTCAATTTAATTTGCTGTTACTTTAGCCTTTCATTCAGGTCTGTATTCTACAGATAAAACCCCAAGCATTTGTCCTGCAAAAACTTAAAACAATATTCAGTGTAATATTGTGTAAATGCTATTTTTTTTTCTTGTGTATTTCATAAATTGCTTTTATATGTGATCTATACGTGATCGCTTTCTTTTTAGTCATACTTTACTAGGAGGCTGGTAGAACATAATCCTAGTTTAAGTCGTATAGGTTAATACAGTGTGGAAATGTAAACACGCATGGGATAACCGTAAAGCTCTCCTGAAACTTAGATGAAACCATGGACTGGTTAAGCTCTGAGACTATACATCAGGCTTTATTAAAATGGCATCCTTGTGAACAATGCGTAGGATATCACATGCCCTCATTACATCCGGATAGTAAACTGTATGAAACAACAGAAATAAAATAAAAAGTGGACATATTTTCGTATACCATTTTCTCTAGGGAAATTATAATGAACTAAACTGGATTTACAAACTGAATTTAAGGGCGTCTCCAGGCAACGCTTGGAATATTGGATGATTCTTCGTATAACAAGTCTTAATGTTGTTTATCTGAGTACACCTATTTCCATGATAAGAAACTAAAAAAGATGCAAATAAAACATTTAGTAACTTGCACAGACTGGGCATAATAACTTAATTCCATGTTTTAATTCATCTTTGGCACTGCCGGACCATATAACAACCTATCAGACTGCCCCATATCAGAATTGTGTTGATTTGATGTTGATTCCTTACAGCCTGAAAGCGTTGATGTTCTTCTTTTAAAGCTTCTACATTTTGCCTTAAAGAATTTTTAACGCAGAGAAGGAGAAGTTTTACATTGATGAAAGGGAGGTAGATAGGTGGAACAGCTATCTAGTAGATGAATATTGGTCAAGACTAAGGACTAAATAAGGTTTTAACAGCAGGAGCAAATGGGCAAACCAGATGTGCATCCTTAACATTTAAATAAAAGGGTAAGTGGATTCATTTGGTATTTTGCAGCCTATAAATGACTCTAAGTAAACATTAGTACATGGAAATGATAAGTATGCATTCTCATAAATGTAATATATTTTTATGTAATTTGAATTGCAGGCAACTTCCTTCAATCTGCTTAATTCTTAGTGCAATAGCATATTGTAAATTATCTTGACTCTTTTTGATAGCGTAGTGATGAGGACACTTCTGGAGACGTTTCCATATCAAAGAAACTATAAATACATGTAATATGAGTCCTTGTGGTATAATATGATATATGAAGCAACGTACCATTATGTGTGTGCTTGCTTGGTATGTGATGGTAATGAAAAATTATAAAATTAGCAGATTTAGTGCTGGCAGAGTATTTAGACTCTTTACAAAAAA